>JAACJT020001585.1:0-14588 GCA_009936485.2 Gymnarchus niloticus | reverse complement strand
GGGACTGCACTTAATTTCGTTGTACCCGTTACAATGACAATAAAGATATTCTGATTCTGATTCTGATTCTGATTCTTATCATTGTCTAACAGCAGTCAGGCTAAAGATCACACCTCCCGTTCCCTAGTTTACATTACTTTAGGCCAAAGAGGCATGTTATATTTACCCCGACTGTTAGGTCTTCAGTGTCGTGTCAGCAATATTCAAAATTCCAAAGACAGTCACTTCAATCTAGTCCAGTATAGAGCACTTTCAAAGAGCATGAGGCATCCACTGGTTTCGACTTTTCATTTTAATACTGTCCCATTTGCACAGCATTGGTAAAAAGACCTCTCCACTCTGCTTCTTTTAAATCGCATTAAAATGAAAGCCTAGTTCTCATATAGTACACCAAGCAGCCGGTGGAAGACCAAGCAGGAGAGCCCAAATGTTCACTGAAAAGACCTTTTGATTTTTGCTTTGCACCAGTTCTTCTGTGTAATCTCGTAACCTTGCTATCCACGGCCTATAACGTGCATAGCTCATTTCATCTCTCTAGAAATGTCGAGCCTTAGAAATGCACCTCAATGTGGGGGAATGAAAGAGCACATGCTCTATAGACAATGGCAAGCAGTTAGCTTAAAATAAAAGCTTTCACAAATCTCACATTTAAGTATTGAAAAAGTCAAGCGAGAAGCTGGCTGCTTTAGTTCTTTCATCGCCCTGCTTTCCTCCCTGCTGTTTGCCTTTATCAGATCCAGGATTAATTTAGATTTCATTTCAGTAGCAGGGCTTTTACAGCAGAAGCACTGATTTGGTCGCTTTATGCTTGCCTGGAGAAAAAGGCAAAGAAGCAACATGCCAAATTAACTGGAGTCACTGTCCGTTGCATTTATAAACCTTAAAGGTCTGTGATGTGTTTGAACATGCCAAAACAACAGACATTTTCATTTCCCATAAATCATGGGCCTCTTTGATGCTTTTTGCAAACCCATAGCTATACATACAGCATAAAAATGTGGATATACTCACACATTATATCGTAAGGGACCTAATTAATAAGAATACCACATGATAGCACGTTAACAGCGTGCTAAGCACAATCAGACGAGAGGTAAGTCAACATTCTATGAGTATATTACGTAATGTAATTGTATGAAACTGTTAAACTAACAATGTGTAACTTCTTTGCAGATTCCCAGTCACAGCTTCTTCATGCTGGGGTCTGAGCGCGAGTAAAATGTTTTCCTTAGGCCATAACACTGAGGGTCAGCTCTTTCTGTGGACACGTCCTCATGATGGCACAACGTGGAGTTTCTGGACATCATCACTTTATACTGCCAGGGTGTCCACGACCGTTGGCTGCTGCTTCCATTCGTGTGTCTGACACACACTGCTGGACCCTGGGGGTGTTTTAAAAGGATACCAGGGGATACCTCCACCCAGGGGCTAATTGGATACTCACCCATCTGCTGGGCAGTGTCTGAGTAATGGTGAAATATCTATTGCAGTCCAAACCCCCTCCCCCTACATGAATAAAATTTAGTACTCTCTGAACTTTGAGAGAACATGCAATCTCCACTCACCGCCTTCCTAAGAAGGTTATTAGCAAGTAAAATATCTTAACTTGCTATTTCCCATGTAAGGTTTGTAGAGGAAAGTGCTCCCTGCTGTGGCCTGAGGAACCCACAAAACACTGACTAACTATGACTCAGACCCAACAGACACGGTTGAGGCTAACTCCATTTTATCGTAAGAGGGTTCTTCTGTTTATTTCGGACTAAGAGAAACTGTATTCCCAGAAAGAAGGCAGATGATTTCCACACGACAAAAAGCTTGAGGATGTCATCCTCTGGACATCACCTTGTTGTTCTGCCCCTACGGCAAAAGCGATTTGCCTCAAATGCAAACAGATGACTCTGCTAAGCAGAAGCTCTACCCAAAGCACAGACAGATCTGCCCAGGATTTCTGCTTCATCGTCCCTCCAGCCTCGGACTTATCTTAGAAAATCAATGGGCCATCCAAGTACTTCACCTTTGAAATAAATGGGCATGAAGTTAAAGCAATAAGAGAAGCAAATTTATTGCTGGCTCATGATACTACTGATGGGACAAATGAGGCTTTAAAACCCATGGTGGGTAGGAGTATCCTAAACTTATCAATCAATGCTGGTGCTAAATGAAGCTTCAAAACCTGTGGTGGGTGGGAGTATCCCAGACTATCAATAAATGCTGGGTGTCTCAGCTGGTCACCTCTGACAGGCATCCTCAAATGAAGAGGACATAACCCATAATCCAATGGGATTATCGATTAAGATCGACAATTTGTCAGCTGCCAGCTTCATGCTGCATGCATACCTGTTTCAACATCAGAGATTCCAATCAAGGAAAAAGCAGCAGTTTGAAGACCCCAAACTGGGTTTTACATTAAACATACCCCCTCCCTAAATAAAATTCAAATACAGCAAGAGGAACTGAACAGAAAAGCAGGGAGCCGAGACGCAGAGGAGAAGACGGAGACGTGCCTGTAGATGGAATGAATTGTTCTCAGGTGAGAAAATGGAGTAGGGAAGTCCTCACACCCCAACAGTGGGGCTGCATTAGCAGCACTTAGAGCTCGTCCCTTGAGAAGTGGTTTCATACCTGGAATAGCATTCACAGTATTAGGGAGATGCTTCCATCCCCGCCCTTGTGAGATCCGTGTGAGCCCCCAGAGACACTCATCTGCAGAAGGTGGATCTTCTGTGGAAGTGCTTCATCCAGATTAGTCACCTGCACGCATGGGAACTCAAAGTGGTGTCCATCACAATGCCCACTAGGGGGCAGAGCTGGATGCCTGTATGCCTACATTGGGAGCTCACATCATTATAATCATCCTTCCTATTTAACCATTTTAAGTCATGGTGAAGCAGGCAGCCATGCAGAGATCATTCAGTTGATCTCTGGTAAAGCTGTTGCACTGCAGATGGTTGGTTGAAAAAAGAAGGTGGGGAAAATCAGGAATATCTTTATTTTGTCTTTTTTTCTTTTGACACAGCTTCTGTCTCAGAAAGAAGGAATGATTTGGATGGGAAAGTAGACACATACCAGCTTTGGTCAGAGACTGGAAGAAGAGCAATCATTTCCCTGGAACAACACAGGATATGCACCATTTAGTCTATAAAGCAGGCTTGTGACACACTCCGAATCAGCTGTGCCAACACTCATCGAGGCATACCGCTACCACCTTTCACTGGTCCCCCTCTGGGAGACGGGTTCTCGGAGCAGATCGTGCAGCCACACGACCATGCAGCGTCAAGATGTGTCATTTATTTTGGAATTAGTTTTGAAATTAACAGTACATGTAAAATTCAAGACCTTTAACTTCTCAGGTCTGAAAGTCTAGAAGAAATACTTAGCCGATCGTTTGAATTACCGGAGTTTTAACATCTGACAGCTATTTGACCACATTTTCCCATATGAGCAGTACTGTGCAAACGCCTTAGCCAGTCCAAGAAAATGCCATTTATCTGGGTAGAAACTGCATGCATGCTTAGAATAAACACTATTTAACATTACAATATAGACGAATAAACACTAATACATAAAGAAGTCAAAATAATTTTTTCTGTTCTCCAAAATATTACTGCCATCTTGTTGGATGGCTTAAAAAACATCTTCGGTTACCAGGCCTCTCCTTTAAAGCTATTCATGTCAGTCCACTGACATTGTGAACTCACTTCATGAGGAACTGATTAGCCAAACTAGGTGGTCTCCTAGTTGAGCTCCACAAGTATGTTGGATAGTAACTGTAAATCCTGGGGTGACGTGAAGAGATGTTTTGAAGTATGTAAACTGACACACATTGACCAGTGTGAAGTCATAGTTTTACACCAACATGATTTAAACATAATATTCATTGTCTGCCTATGACATTTGTACAATGCTATATGTATCCATAGAGAACTGTCCAAACACGTGGATATGCCATGTAAATAGTCTTAAACAACAGGAACCTCAGACTTGGACACTGATCATTTCCATTTTCTTCAGACTTGTGGAAAATGATCGAATTCTGGTGTTAATAATGCAAATACATTTCTGTTGCTTAAGTCCACTTTGCAGTTTAGTTTTGCCTCTGAGACAGACTGGTAGAAAGGAATATTGCAAGCGTAGCCTGACCCGTTTATCCGGCAAGCCCTTCAATGAAAGAGCTTAACCGGTCAGTAACTCATCAGTGGTCCACTCTTAGCAGCACGCAGAGGAACACTGCAGGCAGAGACTCGCTGCTATAAACCAAGATTAAGATGAGGGTTCCAGAAAGTTCAAACGCTGCTTGTTAGCTACTAGGTCAAGCAAAAACTCTTTAGTATGCAAATAAGCTAAATTAATGTGCCGAGGGCTGCCGTGATTGTGACCCCCTGCGAGGAATTTCTGATCCTTGGATGGCCATCAAGCGTATACCGTTTAAAGGGGCTTGTGGCTGCCTATGGGCTGGCGTTTCAACTTGCGAGGAGTGCATGACGCATGGAGGGGAGGTAGAGCGAGCAGATCTGTGGCCTGTGACTTCACAGGCACGCCGGGATTGTAGCGGGGAGAGAGCTGTGCGTTTTGAATGACGGCCATGTTGCTGCTGGTGTCGCCGAAACAGGAAGCCAGCTTCAGAAGGGGGCCGAGGGGTGGAGGGAGGGCGAAACAATGCAAATTCAAATCCTTCTGCTCACTTGGTGTTTTGTGTGCTTAGTGTAGAGCCGCATGCACTCGAAGATCGGGTTTTACGTCATGGCCCACACACTGCCATCAGCATTCATTAGCACTCTGCCGTAAGTTGTTCATGTCCTGCTCAAGAATGCAACTCATGGGCATCAAACTCCATTAACAGTGTGGATGTGGATGTTGACTTAACATTTCCGTCATCCTCAGGAAGATCTTGTCATTCTGCACAGCATTCGTTCCCATTTGATATTTGTGGATAAGAGCTCCCTCAAGGGGTTGTACTAGTATACAACACAATCCAAACCATTTTCAATTTGCAAAGAGGCATAATGCTACTGTTTCTCTAGTACATCTAAACAGTTTCCATCTCATCAGCCCCCCTGACTGATTACAGGTCAGTATATCCCACTCATCCTTAGCTGCAATTCAACTTCTAAGCCAATCGTTTGAGGGCATCATACAACATTTATCAGCCCCTCAGACTGAACCCAAGTGGTTTCCCAGTGCCTGGATGGACTGCATAGGACTCTTCATTGCTCACCAGAACCTGGCCGGACATTAACAACAGGACAGGCCAACAAGTGGCAATATAAAGAACGATTTATGATTGACAATTTACAATTTCGGCTTTTCCATACGGTGAAATGCCAAGTGCTGGTCTTTCATCGCCAAAATGAGATTATGTAGACCAACCGAGTTCACAACATTTCGGAAATATCAGCAAAAGAAATCCTGTTTATTCATAAGAGGCATGCCAAGCTAATTTAGGGTGTTTGGCTGGCCCTGATTTTTCTTCTTAATGCACATGAAATTGTGAAAGTTCATCCAGTCAGCCCAAAAACATCATCTTCTGCAAGGCGATTTAAAGGACAGGAACCACTTGTGCAGCTCCCACCTAAGCGATGCTGCACCAGAAAAGAGGAGCCATGACAACAAATAGAATTTGGCATTTTGGTTTTTTTCCAATGAGGAATAAATTAACCAGAATGATTAGCACATGCGATGAATACCCCAGCTGCTGCTCTCGCTCAGGGCCGTTGCTATGGGGTTGAAGCCCTCTCACGAGGCCATCACCCACACCAGGCCATTAAAGGGACGGTCACATCGCCACCCGAAGCCGGAGAAACCCTTCTTCACAGTAGGCTCACCAAAGTACTTGTGAACGCATGGGTGTGGGTGTGCATGTGAGGGTCCGTCTGTCTATGTATGCGTTCATGTGTTTTCAGCTAATTGCTTTTTTGCAAATCTCCATCTGGTAGAGGCTCCACACATTGTTGTGGGAGCTCGGTCGCCTCTTTCCAGTCGCCCGGCCGGCACCATGTGGGTCCCCGGCCCCAGGTGGCATACTTGTTCCTGTTAGGCCATAGTTCACCTCATCCCAGGATTCATTTCCCCACAGCATGTTGCCCCCTGATCTTCCATCCTGGCAGTCACCTCACTCATCACTAGATCATGGAGGAACAGAAAGACAGTGGTCGGGGGGAGGCGGGCTTTTGGAAACTGATGTTTGAAAACATATTGACATATTGATTTTACATCATCCACATACAGGACTGTCAGAGATTTGACCTGTGAATGACCTCAGAGGGCCTGTATTTCGGAGCAAAATCACTCTTCCGAAGATCTTCCCCTCTGAATGACCTCAGAGGGCCAGTATTCAGGAGTGGAATCGTTCTTCCGAAGATCTTCCCCTCTGAATGACCTCAGAGGGCCAGTATTTCGGAGTGAAATCGTTCTTCCGAAGCTCTTCCCCTCTGAATGACCTCAGAGGGCCAGTATTCAGGAGTGAAATCGTTCTTCCAAAACTCTTCCACTCAATGAGCTTGACTGAGAGCACCCTTCATTAATGACTGGGTTTGAAAAACAACTCCGCAATCTTCATACCTCTTGATTCACATGAAAACTGACTTTAGCGTTGGAAACCTACTTTACAGGCTTAGCGTTTCATTAGCTTACCTTTTCTAGAGCAGGACAAGTGATAAAGGCTCTTCACTGATATGCTTTTCGCTAAACTACTGTCAAAAGATAACATTATTATTCGATTCATAAGAGGCATAAAATCATTAGAATGTGAACTGGGGGATGTGCATTTACTATCTATGGTTTTCCACAGATGGAAGGAGTGATTTCAGAGCCATCACACAGCTGTGAAATCTAACCCAGCTGGATGACTGATGACTGGCAGCGTCCAGGCAGTCACGAGCTGAGAGGCTGGGAGGTCCAGGCAAGCTTCGAGCAAAATGCCAGGGCAACAACTGCAGGGTAGGGGTTGATAAGAAAAGGCAAAGCAAAAATCGGGTGGGGGCAGAGTAGCTTAGGATGCAGCGATGAAGGGCATCAGAAAGACCATGCAGGCTTCCATAAACAAGGAGGAGCTACATCCCCTATCCCGTTCTACACTGTTTTCCTAAAAGGGCCCAGCTTTTAATTCCCCATCACTTCTCTTGTCATGCTCAGACAGCGACTGTTTGACATTACAGGCAGCCAGCGCGGTGAGCATCGGGCTGATGAGAGACTTAATTAAGACGCAGTTCACTCTGGGTGATTGAGCTTCTCTAACGTGCATGTTTGTCGTCAGTCTAAATGCAGTCTGGGAGATGATCTATATGAGTGTTTAGCTCACTCCTCTGTGCTGATGCGGCATGAAAGGCTGCAGCATAGTTAGTCTGCCTGCGTCACTCAGCTTCCGTACACTGAAGCTCACCGCTAAGAAACAAGTCTACTGCACCTGTGTTGCTTCGTAACCCAGAAGCTTGGCGACCAGAGTTGAAACCCACAGCATCCTCACCTACCACACCGATCATGAGGTCGGCTACAAGCCTCCAGCGTCTCTCTGTCTATGTCGCTTTCAATTTCCCAGTACATTGTTATGCAGTTTCAGTTGTTTTTACTTCTAACAGCGGAGGGACTCAAATTTAGCCTCATGCTTTGCCCAAATATTCAAGTCTACTATAGACCAGCCTTACATATTTTAGGAAAAAGATTGACAACTATGCCTTTCTCAGACCACATTTTGAGTTCTGCAGAGGGACTAAAAGCAGGCTAGTGTGCCAAACAAAGAAAACATCCTAGCAGTACTGCATCTATCAGTCCAGTGATCCATCCTCAAAACACTTATCATAGTCAGGGTCACGGGTCATAGAAGTAAAGGCCGTAGAGTCGGCATCGGATGCCCATAAAGATACAAAGGACATGAACCTTGATGGGAATCAACACACACAACACTGCTGGACCAGACAGTATCTCCAGCCACATGGTCTCAGCATGCACTGACCAACTGGCAGCCATCTTTTTGGACACCTTCAACCCATCCCTACCCTAAATTGCTTTCCCAACCTGTTTTAAGACCACCATTTTCCCAGTTCCCAAGAACAACTTAATAAAGCTCAGAGAGTTTTGCCTCATTTCAGACAGAGTAGACATCGAGAAATACATACTTGGAGAGGCTGGTCATGAACTACGTAAACATTAACACACCTGACACACCGGAACCTCCCTGATTCATGTTGTTGACACAAGTCTACCAAGAACTCAATCTCCATTACAACCCAATAGTCCTGACTCGCATGGAAAACAAAGACAGGTCATAATGATGTTTGTTGATTGCATCCTCAGCATTGATCACTACCATTCCACAGAACCAACAGATTAAAGACTACACCCTGCAAAAGGATCTTAGACTTTCGAAGCAACAAGCCTCGGGCTGTCAGGATCAATGGCCACACTTCCCACACATTAGACCACTGTATTCCCAGAGGGTTGCATATTCAGCCAGACTGCTGAACCCCGTTTGCGCATGGCTACATCACCAAGCATACCTCCAACACCATCATCAAGTTTTCTGCTGACACCATAGTGGTGTCAATCACAAACAGCAATGAGTCTTCATATGGGTAGAAGACAAGATACCTTGAAGCTCGGTGTGAAGATAATTTGTCCCTCACTGTCACCATCACAAAAGATCTGTTTGGAGGCTTCAAGAAACAGACAACACCCTTTGCATACATTGATGGAACTGCAGTGAAGATGGTCAGCAGTTTCTGGGAGTCCACATCACTGGGGACCCCATGTGGACCAAAAACACAGATTCTCTGGTCATCAGGGACAGGAGCACTTTCAGGACCTGAGGATTGTTTGGGAGGCTCATGCATCCATGAAACACTCATCAACGTTGACTCATGTACCAGAGAGTAGACACTCCTGCTGTGTCGATGTCTGATATGGGTACTGCAGAGCCTCGGACCGTAAGGCCTCGCAGCGTGGGATGAAAACCATCCAGTGCATCACTGGGTTTGCTCTCCCACTCAGACAAAATATTCTCTAGTGGAGTGAGAGGACAGCTCACATACATTCCAAATTATTCCACTCACCAAAAGTCACAGACTTGCCGTTCCCCTGTCATCTGGCGAACAGTCCTGAAGCATTCAGTCTGCTACCAGTACACTAAAATATAGCTTCTTCCCCCTGGCCAACAGGGCTCTGAACTGCAGGAAACCCCCCCACACACTCACACACACCCCCAGGCATCTGCTTTACACGGGACTACAATTTGACCGCACTACATGTCACAGATCTACGCATT
Source organism: Gymnarchus niloticus (assembly GCA_009936485.2). Taxonomy (NCBI): domain Eukaryota; kingdom Metazoa; phylum Chordata; class Actinopteri; order Osteoglossiformes; family Gymnarchidae; genus Gymnarchus; species Gymnarchus niloticus. Next base: position 5,332 of record JAACJT020001585.1, on the reverse strand, counting down.
TGTATCACTACTTGAATTCTCCTAACTAAAACCAGCCATACTGGGTCGCCCCCCATTTCTGTATCATCTAGCACCATACACAGCCCTTGTATCACTCCGGTAGATACGGTGAATCTTACTGCATCGCCATGGCTCCACTTAAAGCCTGAAATGGACTGGGTGGACGAAACAACGTGTGACAAGAAATTTAGCTAGGCGCTAATTTCACGTGCTCTGGATAGTCTTTGATAAACATTTCCTAACTATTTCAGCTTCCCAAAAAGACACATTCATCCTGAGCTGAGGCCCAAAAGCTTCACAATTCAGGCACAGAACGCACCTTCAGGCTGGTGGGTGTCATGTCCTGTTATGTATGTCAGAGTGTCAGAATGCTGTCCTCATTTTACTCATCTAAATCTGAAAAGTACTTTCATAAAGAAAGTGAGACACCGGCACGCAAGAGCATTCACACACTGGAATGTGGGTAAGTGCCTATACACACGGATACATCATTACAGTGTGTACACATTCACACGCATGCAGATACACTCTTGATATACACACAGACATGCAGATACACTGTGTGTGTGTGTTCTGATACACACAGAAATGCCGTAGATACACACAGGTACGATCGATATCGTAACCTAAGAGTCCACAGTGAATATTAAATTGATAATTTCACAAGAATCCGCCCATCCCACATAGCTTAATAATTTTACAGACAGACTGGTGACAGGATAGATTAAAAGACAAAATTTAGCATTTACTATGGGGTGGTGCTGTAGCATCTAGTCCAGTGTGCCCCCTGCCTTGTGCCCGAAGCCCCCTAGGATGAGCCCCAAGTTTGCAAAGGCGTTATAGAAGATGGCTGAATGCATGGATGTTAAGTGATTACATTTCAATGTTTTACAAAGCCCACCCACATTCTCAATTAATGCCATTTACTCCACTGTGGTGTCTTTCAGTAATAGCTGAACTTCAGAGAATGAAGCTGAGCTCTCCTCCATAACCTGTGGAGCCTGAAGCATAAGATTACATACCAGGGTGCCGTACGCTTCAAATACTCTATATGAAGAAAAGTACTGGGTCACCTGCCTGTGTGACATCTCATTCCAAAACCAAGGGTATAAATAAGAAGCTGGTCCTCCTTTGTCTCCACTGTTTGGGAAAGGCTTTACTCTAGATGTTTGAATATCGTTGGTGGGATTTGCTGCCATTCAGCCTTAACAGCATCAGTGAGGCTGGGTATTGATGTTGGGTCATCAGGTCCCTATCTGCGTGTGGCCTATGACATCACAACTGGACTCTTGTTTATAGAAGTTTCTACAACACAATCGCTTCTCATACGGTTAACCAAGGCAGAAATTTGATACTGACTTGTTGGGAAGGTGTCATCTTATCATGGGGCCACGTTGAAAATCACTAACCTTTTCAGTATGACTCATTCTGCCACTGAAGATTGCATGGCTGTGTGTTTAATTATACACCCGTCTCAGCAATGATTATGGCTTAATTACCCAGATCCAAAAGTATGTGAACCCCCCTCTGTTAACTGCTGGCCCGACACTTTTGTCCATACAGTGTAGCTGGTGCATGCAAAAGCTTGTTGGATCAAAGCTTTTGTGGTTGGAAAAGCGAGCTTTCTTTCAATAAGGTATCATTTATGGTCTCACAACGATTTTGTGACGCTTTCCTTTCCTTTGATGACTAATTTGATTTGGTAAAATCACAGTTATGTAATGGGGCTACTGAGTCCAGTCACCAGTCGCAGGACCAGAGATACTCTCAGACCAAACAGCCTGCTTGGGAAGACAAAACTGATTCGCATGTAACGCCCTCTTCAGGACAGACTGTGTATAACTGCCAATACATTTCTGTACTGGACATGCTGGGAGAATGCAGGTCCAGAGGGAGCACTGTTTAATACACCGGAAAGACTAAATACTTCACACTGAGGTGTGAGAGCTGGGGGAATTGAAAGGATCCGTGTAACTGAATAATTATGCACAGCTGTTACCACTCTGGTCAGGAGCACCGAGGGTAAGGTGGGTGTGGCTGGTCAGCTGCAGGGATGACAATCTTATGTGGACTACACATCAGCTGGGTGCAATCAGCTGAGTGACTAAATCAAACACCATTTTTGCATCTGTAAAGCTAGATTCAAGAGTGTAGATGAATATTGTAAGTGGGTGTTTGGAACTGAAGGACAAACAGTGCAATTTGCCTACAACTGTAAAGAGACTATTCAGAGTGAGTCATGAGGATTAAATAATAAAACTCCTTTAAAAGACAGAATACATCTCATTCGATTTTAGTATACAAGAATCAGCTTTGGAGTTTATCTTCATCACATAATTAAACTTAACCCTTTACGGACAGTACAGACGCTTGCTTCAGAGGGCCCCACGCTGCATCACTCATGCTCCTACCCCCACAGATTTCCCAACACCGCATGTAAATACCATCCAAATAATGAATGAACAAATGACACTATGGAAAATGTCTTACCTTTCAAAAAAGTATGTAGTTATAAGGCTACAGACTACGGAACGGTGGAAATGCGGTGTAAACATTGCAGTGATTTCCCCAGGTCAGACCAGGAAGTGGAGGACAAAACTGGAAAGGCAGTGGAGGAAATCAGCAGTAATAGGGAAACGGCTCACTGGCCAGCAAATAGCTGCTGATTCATCACACACAGCTGCTGCCATCGGCAAAGTCAGCAGGACGTTAAATGGAAAATTGGTTGCTTCACATCTAACATGCTGAGCACCGTTTGAGGTCAGACCTTCAGAGGGAGTCCATCTCAGGCCTAAAGGTCAAACAGAGTCAGCTTTAAACCTCAGGAGACCCCTTGGGGTGATAACTGCTCAACACTCCTCGTGGCACTCACAAATACACCAGGAGGAACTTCTGAGCTATTTTTGGTGGCCAGGCAATGCCTTAGCATATATTAGTTCTTTTTTCTGCTGAATACACGATTGCAGACCACGAGCCCCCCAGAGACCATGCTGGAGTAAAATGGAGAGATCTACATTCCTGTAGTGACTTTAGAAAGCTAACAATGTCATATCTGTAGTCTATTTTTGTACCTGAGACCAACAAGGAAAATTGCACATGTGGCTGATAGCTAAGTGGTAATAAAGTTGTTTTATAAGCCATCCTCCATAATGACTGCCACCCCCATTTGATACCTCAAGGCATCTCCATTAAAAGTCAGGTTTATTCACTACAGAATCATAGCAACACAGTTCAGGCATTAAGTAGTGTATTTAAAAGTACATAAATCAACACCCTCATACTTACCTTTCATAAAACATGTATTTAAGAGGAAGATAAGTGCAATTCCATGCACTACAGTAAACCGCACTGACCTAAACCTTGAGAGAACTTGTGTCAGTCAATTCCCCCTGCAATTAAAACAGACAGAATAGACTTTAAGCCCTACACATAATCAGCCTCGCCATCCGTAAAACAGTGAGTGAGGCCATGTCTGTGAATCAAGTGAAGTTTCCAGAGGCAAAAAGAAAAGACATCAATATTTCTGCCTTAGAAACAGGTTTCCTTCAGGCATCTTTGGCAGCCTACATTCAAGTATGCCAGAAGGCTCCAGCTAACACAGAGCTTTCGCCTTCCCTGAGTCATTATCTGGAATTATTCGTGACCACACCCAGACCATGAGAGGTGCTTTCAAGGATGGAGCCGGAGAGACTAAACTGGGCAATGCCTTACGACGGTGCTGCCTCACCTGCAGCGGAAAAGGCCTGAGGCACTTCGCTTTGTCTGGACAGCCTTATTGTCCCGCTCATGAGAAACGGGGAGATGACAGAGGGATTAATTACACACCAGACTCATAGAGAATGCCGCGTAAGGTCCCATACATGAGAGCTTTCAATGATTAAAAAGAAGCAGACCAAGGAAAATGGCGATATTGTGAGGAGCTTCTCTGTAAGGTGATACGCTGTACATCAGGTCAGCCACCACAAAGCCTACACATTATATCAGTGTAGAGGGCTAAGCTGTACAATGCTTGACAGCTCTGTGTGTCACTTTGGTCAGTAATTAGTGCTGCATTTTAACAAATGATCTGCAGCTAAACGGTGATGAAAAGCAGAGGCGTGACTCCAGGCCTGATCAGAAAGATTGCTCATTCGGGTATAACATCACTCATTAAAATATTATCACATGACAACAGAACTTTGCAGAGGTTAGACACAACAGAGAACGATCATTGGCCAAAAAAAGCAACGATACACCCGAACAAACAAACAAACAAACATTTTTTATTATGACCGAAATACTATTGGTAAGACCACAACAGAACATGCCGTTCGGAGCTGATCTGACGGAGGGACAGGGCTGTACGTCAGGCAAGACCACCAGTCGACCACGGCAGGAATAACTGACTTCATGCAAAGTAACGCTGTGATCCTGTCAGCTTCATCTTGACCCCTTGGCAAGGTCATCTCTCTTAACTAAAACCGAACCAAACAAGACCAGTCATAAAAGTGGTGAATTAAACGATCATCCTTGTCTGTAAAGCCAATTTGGTCTCATCCAATGCATTATAAGTGTTCTTATTATTATGCATTCAATTAATTTTTACAAGTGTTTTAAACTCATTTAAATTTATATATACTGGCTACCTCACCTACATAATATAGCTAACTAAAACGTAAATAATCATCACTAGCATAATACATAATTAGAGAATTTGGAAGCTTAAATATCGCAAAAACTGTATTTAATGCTGTTGTCTGAACTTTCGTGGATATGCAACCACTCAGCAAGAGTCCATGACAGAATTGCAGGTCACATCTGATACTGGATGTGTTTAACTACGGCTGTGCAATGAAAGTCTGGTCTAAACGATGGAAACTACGTGATGTTAAATTTTGTGGAAACTGATAATACCGAATAAAATATTAAAATCTAATTATACGTCACACTTTATTGGTCATTGACTGAAAAAAACTTCGGTAAACACCAGTAGATGGCAGTATGTCACCACAAATTGGTCAGTAAGGCCTGCAAAGTAAGTAATATTTCCCCAGAAGACTAGAGACGTGTGTGAGAACGTCATCTAGAAGACTAGAGATAGGTGTGTGAGAACGTCATCTAGAAGACTAGAGACACGTGTGTGAGAACGTCATCTAGAAGACTAGAGATAGGTGTGTGAGAACGTCATCTAGAAGACTAGAGACAGGTGTGTGAGAACGTCATCTAGAAGACTAGAGACACGTGTGTGAGAACGTCATCTAGAAGACTAGAGATAGGTGTGTGAGAACGTCATCTAGAAGACTAGAGACACGTGTGTGAGAACGTCATCTAGAAGACTAGAGATAGGTGTGTG
>JAACJT020001584.1:0-14594 GCA_009936485.2 Gymnarchus niloticus | reverse complement strand
CACTTCTTCTTTGCCAACCTCTTCCTCTGTATACTCTCCTGTACTTCCTCGTTCCACCACCAGGTTTCCTTGTCTTCATTCCTCTGACCAGATGTCACACCAAGCACCTTTCTAGCTGTCTCCCTTACCACTTCAGCTGCAGTTGCCCAGCTATCTGGTAAGTCTTCACTGCCACCCAGTGTCTGTCTTAACTCCTCCTTGAACTCCACCTTACAGTCATCATTTTCCAACTTCCACCATTTGATCCTTGATCTGCCCTCACTCTCCTCCTCTTCTTGATTTCCAAAGTCATCCTACAGACCACCATCCTATGCTGCCTAACTACGCGTTCCCCTGTCACCACTTTACAATCTCCAATCTCCTTCAGACTGACCCTCCTACATAGGATATAATCCACCTGTGTGCATCTTGCTCCACTCTTATATGTTACCCTGTATTCCTCCGTTTTCTTAAAATACATATTCACCACAGCCATGTCCATCCTTTTTCACAAAATCCACTACCATCTGACCTTCTGCATTCCTCTCCTTGACACCATACCTACCCATTACCTCCTCATGCCCTCTGTTCTCTTCACCAACATGTCCATTGAGATCTGCCCCAATCACAAATCTCTCTCCCTTGGGTATACTCTCCACCACTTCATCCATCTCACTCCAGAATTTTTCTTTCTCATCCATCTCACACCCAACTTGCGGGGCATATGCACTAACAACATTCATCATCACACCTTCCATTTCCAGCTTCACACTCATCACTCAATCCAACACTCTTTTCACCTCCAAAACACTCTTGGCATACTGTTCCCTCAGGATAACCCGTACCCCATTTCTCCTCCCATCCACACCATGGTAGAACAATTTGAACCCACCTCCGATACACCTGGCCTGACTCCCCTTCCATCTGATTTCTTGAACGCACAACATCAACCTTCCTTCTCTCCATCATATCAGCTAGCTCTCTTCCTTTACCAGTCAAACTACCAACATTCAAAGTTCCTACCCTCACTTCCACTCTCCTAACCTTCCTCCTCTCCTCCTGCCTCCAGACACACCTTCCCCCTCTCTTTCCTCTTCGGCCAACAGTAGCCCGCTTTCCACCAGCACCCTGTTGGCTGACAACGCTAGTGGTGGTCGTTGTTAACCTGGGCCTTGACCGATCCAGTATAGAAATCGGTTTTGTTGTCCGCATATTTGATTTGGCAAAAATTTTACACCGGATGCCCTTCCTGATCCAACCCTCCCCATTTATCCGGGCTTGGGACTGGCAAAGAGAAACACACAACACATTCTCCAGTGGCTGGGTTGAATGCCAGGTAGAGAGTACACTGTCATAATTACTATTACTGCAAATACATTTGTAAATACAGTATACTGCATAAACAAGTTGTCAAATTGGTCCACAAATTTTAAGAATCCATTTACAGTTAATATATTTGTCTTTGATTAAGAAAATGACCAGTAAACTTAATTTAGATGTGAGTAAGTATACAGCTAGCAAAGTATGTTAACATTGCTTTAGCACATATGTATAATGTATGTTCTAAAAAGTGGATCGTAGAGTGACAGGAAAAACTGCAGTGTTTGTTTCCATTCAAATCTAACTTATAACACCATTTTTGAGCAGGTGGTTTTAATAAGTTAAGAAACTGGGTGCTTCCAACTAGACCAAAACATAATTTCTAAATAAAGGAAAGGACCAAAAAATAAGACTGAGTTGGCTAGAAAAAAAAAGCAGGATTTCATTAATTCTGACATCTTTTATTAGCTGCACTAAACTATAATGCTTGAAGTCAATCATCATAGTAATCAAAACAAAATGAAAAATTGCAGTTTTATCACTGTAAACCAGGCAAGGACATAAAAAAGCCATTTTCTACATGGGAAAAAACAAAGCTATTAAAGGCGATTAATATAAGACAGTAGCAGCTCATCTGTGATTGTGAATGCATGTTTGCCTAAATCATTTAGTGGAGTCCAAATTAATTTGAGGAGTTTAAACATGCAAATATGTAATTAAAGTAAGGGTAAGGGCATTGCTTATGAATAAATGAACACGGAAAGACAATTTCAGACCTGGACACTCCATTGAGATACTCTGAATTGTTGGGGTAGGCCCTTCAGTCAGTAAACCATCTGTTCTCATCCTGTTTGACCTGTCTATGGCTTTCAACACAGCAAACAACTAAATTTTCCTGTCCATGTTGTTTCAACATGGCATCATGGGGTCTGCTCTGAGATGCTTTGACTCCTATCTATCAGTTAGATCCTTACAAGTGTCTTTGGGGGGGTGAAGGTGTCTAAGTCACATCAGATACAAACTACTATGCTTCAAGTTTCAGTTCTTGACCCTCTTATCTTCTCACTTTACACTACTTCTCTAGGTCCTATCATCCAGTCACATGGCTTCTCCTATCATTACTATACAGATGCCATGATACACTACCTGATCTTCCCTCCACATGACACCAGCCTTGATTTTGATTTCCACGTGCCTCACTGCCAGCTGAACTGAAAAATGTACAGTTACTCTGTATAACATCAGGAAGATCAGACCTTATCGATCAGTATATGCAACTTAACACTCTCTTTGCTATTTCACACCTAGATTTCTGTAACTCTTTACAGGCAGGGCTGCCAGCTTCTGCTATGAAACTACTGCAAACGATTCAAAATGCAACAGGATGCCTGGTATTCAATCAACTGAAATGTTCTCATGTCACACATTAGCTTGTCTCTTTTCATTGGCTCCCCATTGGCACTTGTATCAAGTTCAAATCTTTGGTGCTTACTTTCAGAGATGTATGTGGAACAGCACCTACAGTGTCCTTTGGATTAATTCATACCAATGGTAAAAATAACTAAAAAATGTTATGAAGCCATGTCAAATCACACATACCATAACTACTGACACCCCTAAAAGTTTTCATTAACAAAATCTAATCATCATCATATATTCACATTCATATTTAACTTTCTACAAGCACACCTGAATTAAGGTATTCTTAAGTGGTGATGCCACTGTACTGCATCAGCTGAAGCTTAGTGCCTCCAGCACATAACTTCAGAAAAAAGGTGGCCTTGCAAGAGACGTAGTGTGAACTCAAACACTGACATAATGGGGAAATGCACACAGTGATTTCAGGCTGAAAGTAAAACGTGGAACATGGACTTTCCATTAACAATGTAAATCGAATTCAAAATCCACAGAAAACAACAGCAGGACTTCAATGTTGAAACTCCCTGAAAAGACAATGGAAATGTCTAGATAAGGAGCCACTTAAATAATGAAACTAACCCAGTAAACATGCCGAAAGAACAAACGAAAAAACACATGTAGCATCTATTAAAAGACATTGTAATGTGGATTTTTTTTTTAAAAATATTTTTAAAAAAAAACGAAAAAAACCCCCTGTCCCAAAAAAACAGAAAAAAAAAACCCGAGGGACGTTTTAAAGTAAAAAAAAATGGGGGGGCCCCCCCCCCCCCCCCCCCACTGGGGGGTGCTGGAAAGAAAATTGTTCTGGCAACCTTTTTTTTTCTTTGTGCTTCTCTTTGAGTGAGATAGCAGTTGATGCAGAAAACAACGAGTCTTGCAGATGAAAGGTGAGACTTGACATGAATGTGCATGTTTGTAGTAATGTGTACAAAACTATCGTGACATGTATTGGTTCAGAACCGGACTATTTTCAGTATGGCACTATCCCGTGTTATATAGGATGAGTGGCCACCCTAATCATATGCCACATCATAAAACAATTCTTTATTATTACGCTACTCATTTTGAGTAAAGTGAACACATCAATGAGTACATTATGCCATTATTAATAATAACTCTCCTGGCATTGTACCTCATTAAGACATAACGTTCATATTAGAGATGAAATGTCACCTTAGATACAGAAAAAAGATAATCATGGTGAATTGGTGATCAGCTCCAAGGGTTTTTTCACAAGTTTTGAATGTGAGTTGAAAGTTTCAATTGTGTAAAAATCTAATTCAACACACCATACTTCTGTTTCTTAAGAGAAAAAATGTAACCAAGTTTTAAATGGCGCCGCTCCATGGCGACACCCTACGAGTTGCTCTTACCCTACTTTGTGCATTTTTGTTGTTTTTTTAGTTTAGTTTCTTGGGTTACCCACTGTTTTACTGCGCTGGGGTAAGCTGGGCACTAAACCGAAGCTGTACTAAGCATTTACCCCTGGAGTGACAAAGCCTGAGACTTGGACAGTCATCCAGGGAGGTAGAAGCAACAAGCAGCCTCGGAGTCACCCTGTTTCACAACTTCCGCTTGAGCTCAGTAACAGGTACCAGGCGCTGCTGGAGTCTGAGTCGGAGCCTGAGCCACAGTTCCTCATAGCGGAGTGTTCACATTCTCACATACCCAAGCCCACATCTCCCCTACAGTCTCCTCGCACTCAGTGTTCACAGCCCTGTCATACCGACCATGGAGCTACGTGTCTGGTCAGCGTTGAGCCACTGCATCACCAGTGTCATGGGGGCTCTGACAGTTCCCAGCATCACCAGCACCGTGAGGGCTCTGACAGTCCCCAGCATCACCAGTGTTGTGGGGGCTCTGACATTCCCCAACATTGCCTGCAGCGCGTGACCTCCAGCACTGGCTGTTTTGCAAGCCAGCCAGACCATCAGCCCATGGAGACTAATTTACAGAGAGTCCTGCTCATCGGGGATTCAATAATCATGAGTAACAGATTAAAAAATACTGTGTCCCGGGTGCCACAGTCAGTGACATAACGGGGATGATAACAGAGGTCCTGCATAAACAACAGAATGCTGCCAAGACTGCTGTGCATGTGGGCACAAATGACATCCCCAAAGAACAGTCCTCCTAATTTTAGTTTTTTAAACATGTCTAGGTTAAACAAAAGAGAAGGTGGTGTAGCATGTCTTTTTCATAGTACATTATACATTAGGCAAGTATCTTTTGGGGACTTTCTTACATTTGAATACCTTGCAATGCATCTCAAGTGTGATAAATCTGTTCTCATTCCGGTTACTTATCACCCACCTAGCCTTACCTCAGGTTTTCCTAATGAGTTTGCGGACCTTCTCTCACATATTTTAACTGATTTTGAATATGTTTTAATAGCTGGCGATTTTAACATTTGCATAGACATGGACACAGAATCTAAAAGCATTGAATTTATGAGATCACTCGACTCATTCGACTTGCTGCAGCATGTGTCTGGTCCCACTTGTAAACTCGGTCATACCCTGGACTTAGTGATATCCCATCGTTTAGACATCAAGTTTTCGCAAATAGCAGGTGTTAAGGTTTCTCATCATTATTGTGTCTTCACTGAGTTGTCAGCGTACACCATGAGCTTGAATGATAAAAGGACAGTTACTAAACCCTATCTTATGGCTGATTCGGTAGATGCATTTAGTGACCTCATGCTTTCTCTTCCTACTCTGGAACTCACACAATCCTGTAATGCATTTGTGGAGCGTTTTAATTGTAGAATCACTGACTGTATGAATATTATTGCCCCTCTGAAAACTAAGACTATATCAGATAGAGTGAGAGCCCCATGGAGGAATACAAGCCCAACTTTAAAACTCAGAAAAGACTACCGATGTGCAGAAAGGAAATGGAAGCATATAAAGCTAATTCACCACACTGTATCACTCAAACTAGTTTGTCTATGTTTTCTGTTGTTGACATTAACTCTCAGAACAAAGTCATATTTCTTTTGAACTCCTGGAGCTGCATCCTTGATCCTCTTCCCACAATGTTTTTTAAACAAGTTCTAAGCTTATTGTTAGCAGATGTTCTGAATATTATCAATCTTTCTCTAAAAGAAGGAATTGTTCCACAATATCTCAAAACCGCTGTTGTCAAGCCTTTACTGAAGAAAAGTAATCTTGATGGTTCAGTGCTCAGTAACTATAGGCCAATATCTAATCTTCCGATTCTTGGTAAATTGTGTCTGCTCAGCTGATTGATTATCTCAACACTAATAACTTCTATGAGATATTTCAGTCTGGCTTTTCGGCTCACCATAGTACGGAAACAGCTATTCTCAAAGTGCTAAATGATTTGAGGTTTAACAAAGACTTAGGTAACCCCTCTATTCATGTCCTTCTAGATCTCAGTGCTGCCTTTGCCCTTGGCTTTTCTGGTACAGTCTTAGATTGGTTCAAATCTTATTTAAGTGGGCGTGAATATTGTATTGCACTTGGTTCCCATGTCTCAAAGCATGAAATGATCATATGTGGAGTTCCCCAAGGCTCAATTTTAGGCCCTATATTATTCAATCTATACATGCTATCGCTGTCAAGTATAATAAATAAATATAAAATCATCTTCCATCAGTATGCAGATGACACCCAGTTATATCTGTACTTAGCTCTTGATGCTCACGAGTCTATCTGCTTCTTAGTTGAATGTACTTATGACATAAACTCTTGGATGTCTCAAAACTTTTTGCAACTGAATAAGGAAAAAGCAGAGATGCATGTTATTGGGAATGACATACAAAGGAAGGAAATACTGGTGTATTTAGAATCAATGTCTCTGAAGGCCAAACAAGTTAGGAGTCTAGGAGGCCTTTTTGATGGCAACTTTAGCAACGCCTGCGAAGCAGCATACTATCACCTCCGTAATATCACCAAAGTCCGGGGTATGCTGTCATTTGCTGACTATGAAAAACTAATATATGCTTTTGTTTCAAGTACAATAGATTACTGTAACGCACTGTTGGCTGGCTTACCAAAGAAATCTATTACAAATTTACAATGGGTTCAGAATGCCGCTGCTAGAGTGCTAACATGTACTAGTCGTAGGGATCATATTACACCTATTCTTAAAGCCCTTCACTGGCTTCCTGTGTCTTTTAGGATTGATTTTAAAGTTCTTCTATTAGTTTTTAAATGTTTACATGGTCATGCCACATCCTACCTCAGTGACATGATTGTAAGGTATGTCCAAGATAGATCACTTCGATCATGCAACAGTAATTTATTGGTCATTCCCAATATCCGGCTGAGAAGGGAGGAGGCAACTTTTAGTTACTATGGTCCCAACTCTGGAACTCTCTCCCTGGAAACCTGAGAGCTACTGTATGTCTTAGTACTTTTAAAACTAGCCTGAAAACACATTTGTTTACCATTGCATTTAATAACTCATGATGATGAGTTATTTATTTAATGTATTTTATTTTATTTCTTCCATATTTAATTTTTTTTATTTTTTAACTCTTTTATGCTTTTTAATCTTATTTTTAAATTTCAGACTTTCTCCAAATTTCTTTTTTTGTTCCTCTACTTTTTAAAATGCTTGTAAAGCACTTTGTAAACCCTGTGGTTGAAACAGTGCTATATAAATCAAGATTGATTGATTGATTGACCTGGATAAGAACACCTACGTATGTACGTCAGGATGCTGTTCGTGGACTGCAGCTCGGCTTTCAGCACCATTGTGCCATCCAAACTGGGGTCAAAGCTAAGAGACCTCAGTCTGACCAGCTCCATCTGTGACTGGGTGCTTAACTTTTTAACATACAGACCTCGGACAGTGAAAATGGGCAACAGGAAATCGTCCATTCTGATCATCAGTACTGGTGTCCTGCAAGGCTGCTGCCTCAGCCCTCTGTTGTACAGTCTATTCACGTATGACTGCGTTGCACAGCACAAGGGCAACACTATCAAGTTTGCGGACGACACCACAGTGATTGGCCTTTTCAGCGACAACGACGAGGCTGCCTACAGGAGGGAAGTAAAAGACCTGACTGTATGGTGCCACAACAACAACCTCTCCCTGAACATTGACAAGACCAAAGAAATAATCGTCGACATCAGGAAGACCAGGGGCCCCCACTGTCCACTAACCATCAATGGCTCTCCCGTCGAGACTGTCAGCAGCTTCAAGTTCCTGGGCACACAGATCACTGACTCCCTCTCCTGGTCTCTCAACACCAGCTGCATCCTCAAGAAAGCTCAACAGAGATTGTTCTTCCTGAGGAGGCTGAAGAGCTTTGGACTTGGAACGACGACCTTGGTAAACTTCTACCGCTGCACCATTGAGAGTATCCTGACAGGATGCATTACGGTGTGGGTGGGGAACCTAACTGCCCAGCACCTCAAGCTGCTGCAAAGCACTGTTCAAACGCCCATCAAGATCATCGGCACAGACCTTCCACACCTCAAGTCCGTCTACTTCTCCCGCTGCCAGAAAAGGACCAAGGCGATCATCAGCAACACCAGCCACTCAACTTATTGCCTCTTCACTCTCCTATCCTCTGTCACCGGTGCATCTCCACCTGCACCACCTGCTTCAAGGACAGCTTTTTTCCACAGGACATCGGGCTACTGAACAGTCGATGACCCATGCCGTCCGCCTCTCAATTGCACAGAACTTTGCTTAGTAATCCGTCATTGCATTAACTGCACAATTGTTCACTACTGCACTTTATACTCACTGGTTAAACACACTTGGTGCCTGATTTTAATTTTGCTCTGTCCTGTCTTATGCATTACCTTATATCTATGCACTTAACCCCCCATTACCCTGCCGTCTGTGTTTCACTGTATCCCTTGTATTTATTGTAAATCTGTACCATGTTTTTTTGCCCCCCATGCCCTGTCCCCTGCCCTGCAATTCTGGCACAAGATTTTCACTGAGTTCGCCGGAACACATGTGACAATAAAACTTGACTTGACTAGTACCACTTAATACAGGACTTAAGTTGGGGGATAATGAATATGAAGGCATTTACATGTGATACACCTACATTTTGACTTTAATACATCCTTATGCCATGTATCTTGCCTCAGGGCACATAAAGCATGCGCTTAAATCATTGGTAGCATACACTTAAGTGTAAAATGCACATAACAATGTGCTTTTTCAACTTAATTAAGGAGAATCAGGCACTTTGTGAGTATTGTAATGTTGAAAGAATATTTTCCCAGTTTTACTAATCGTTACACCTGCATGTTTTATTACACCTTGATTCAAAACAAACATTTCATATAAAGTAGCACTGACAGACCAATGTGCTGAATCTATACTACGTCTATAGCGCATATGTACATGATGACACACCTGGATATTGCTAATGTCATCAGCATTCCTTCATTATCATTTAGCAACGTAATTTTCACTCTTTTGAGGAAAATTGAGGAGGTCAGAGGAATACTGTAGTTTCAAGCTAACCACCCAGTAAACTGTGCTTAATTACAAGATGTGTTACAATTTTAAAGTTGCTAATCACTTTTGATTTTACAAATGTCCACTTTGTGACCTGTCACTTGGGTACTTACAAGATTGCCTTTCGGCCCACCCTCACCGACCATGCCCCTTTGTCCTTGATCGCCCTAAGACAAGAAAAGGTGCATATGTTTAATTTACAGATATTTAGTTACAAAATAATATTTTGTTTATAATTTTGTGCTACAGCTTTTTTACTATGGTCTCAAACTCTGAAACTCTCTCCCTGAAAACCTGAGAGCTACTGTATGTCTTAGTACTTTTAAATCAAGGCTGAAAAGACATTTGTTCACCACTGCATTTGATAACTTACAGTATGATGAGTTATTTAATTTATTTAATGTGTTTATTTTACTTTTTTCTTCCATACTTTTAATTTCTAAACTCTTTCATGATTTTTAATCTTATTTTGTAATTAATTTCTGACTCTCACAATTTCTTTTTTGTTTTTTGTCAACTTTTTAAAATGCCTGTAAAGCACTTTCTAAACCCTGTGGTTGAAACAGTGGTATATTGATTGATTGATTGATTGATTGATTGATTGATTGATACAGTTTAAATACTCAAATGTAATTAGCTGAGAGTGTATATTTACTTTAGATCATAGCAAGATTGAATACTACATATCATACAGGTATTTCCAGAAAATTCTGCCTAACCCCTTTAACAGTCTATATAATAAGTGACATTTAATAACTTGTGGTTTGTCCATTAGTGGTTTGCTTATAAAAAGATATAAAGCTTGGTTCAGGTGAGGAATGATGATATGCTTGTTTGTCCATAAGGCATTAACAACAGTTTTAGTACCACAGTGACACATCATCTGTCCAACAATATTACATTTGATGAAAACTAACATTTTAGTTTTCCAATAGGTATATTTTTGTAATGCCTTACCATAGCCCCCTGGACCCCCCGAGGACCTGGATCTCCATCTGGGCCACGGGCTCCCTGCCACAGAAATGAAAAAAATATATATTTAGAGAAAATACACACACATTTTACAGTGTTCAGTCAGGCTGCCAACTAGTATATTACTTTCCTGAATATGCCTTATCAGACATAATAACATAAATCCACACAAACTGCTACAAAAAGATCTTCGGTAGAACAGAGTACAGTATAAAATTGTATTCCTCTTCTGGCATTTTTGATACTTTAAAAACCAATATCAAAACTAGTAGATTCATATTTCACCAGGAAATATACATTAACCTTAATGCAACGTTTAGTATCTACGATGTTGACTCACATTATTCAAGGTCACCGCAATCTCTGCAAACACATGCACAGATGCAGAGAAACCAAAAATGTGTACCTTGTCCCCTTTAGAGCCCATCATCCCTGTCATTCCTCTGATCCCCTGGGGTCCCTAAAATCCATATGGAAGACAGAACAGTCATGTTAATTTTATCAACCACTTCAGACTGTGGTTAGGCAGAGGCAAACGGCTTGCTTGCTATTTTATGAGCGATTACAAAGGTAAAGTCAGTTATATACTATAGGGCCTTGCTGTCCGACTTCCCCAGGGCCTCCTTGGTCTCCTTCTTCACCCTGAAATATTTTCCAGAGATAAAGATTAAAAACATAATCACTTCAAAATAATGCATGATAACATATGTGAACCATACCACTACTTTTAAATGACTGCAACTATACAGTATATATCCCAGAATAATATTTTGTATTTTGGAGGATTCTTTACTATAGGAAATAACAATACTGTTATGAAATTCATCAATGATACTTTATGTAAAAAACAACATTTCATTTAATTTTCAACCAGGAGGCTCTTACCTTGTGTCCTTGCTTTCCAGGTTCACCAGATTCTCCTTTCACGCCTTTGTGACCCTATTCCAAAAGAAAATTAGCCTGTTCTTCAAACTGAACAACATACATTGTTTTTTGTCTTCATACTGACACGTGAAACCTAAAGGCTTTTCAAAGATCATGGCTGGATCAGCTGAAATATATTAACAAGTTTCACTATTCCCTGACAGCTTTTCTGATATTATAGCAAGATTAATTGAAATTGATTATAAAGTTTCAGCTTTTTACTCAGACTACAACATACCTTCATACCTGGAAGACCAGAGTAGCCAGACAAGCCCGAAGTGCAGGAGTTAGGACACTGTTAAAAAAAAAAAGATCTGCATTATTTTGCCATGATTTTGTGCAATGAATCTATGCACAATTCCTTATAAATCACAATCCTACCAGTGCTGCACTCCCAGTGCGCACCCCTATGGGACCCTAGATGGAAAAAAACAGATCAGTTTAGCAATTTATTTCTGATTAAGTTGACAGATTTGGTATAATACAGTATATGATAGCAGGTATGTGCGTGGATATTCCTCAGAAAGGTAGAGACAGATGATGAGCACTTTCAATCACTTTACCTCTACCGCTTAACTGCTCCAATAACATACTCAGCCCAGCATCCAATCATAGCCTTTCCTGTCATGTGATGTCCTTTTTGTTTTCTGCTGCATTTCTCACTGAGCAGAATTGACTGTCTTTGTGTTCTGTTCTCCCGGCTGCTTTGCTAGACCCCTATCAACTTCCATACATAAATTAAGTCCTGGGTCCTGACACGTATCAGTCTGTAACATAGTTCTGTTCACTGTCATGCCAGAAGTAGATTTATACACACTTTAACCTTTACATACTTCTAAGCAGTGCTGGGATAAGCATGGCATTGGCCCAAGATATTACTGATTACTGATACTCAGTTTTACACTCCCAGATGTTTGGCTGTTACTCTCTTCTGACTTAACTCCCCACTAATATCATAAATGTAACTCAAATCTACAAAGCACACACACAGCTACTCTGCCTAGTTTTAAAATTGATACAATGATTACCTCTGAAACAAGGTCAATGATTTAATTTCACATTACCCTAGATTTAATAAATGACAATAAAATTTGCATAACCCTTTAAATGAAGAAGCCATGGCCACCCTCAGAAATTCATGCCATTCCACAAAATTTTAATCACATACAGTTAAAAAATTACAATTTTATTTCCTTACTGTTATCTATCTTGTGCACAAGAAATAAAAATGTTTGTTTGTGTTCCTTCAGGGACTCAATACAAAAGCATTCGAATCCCCCCTTTTTTATTTTTTTCTTCTATAACTGCATCTAAAATGAATTGTAGATCACTGGTCCTGAAGTTTATGAAGGCTGTCATTTGTTTTCTTTTGTGGGTATAATTTATTTTGCAAGGGAATTATTATTTTAAGAAATCACAAAGTGAAGATAAAATTAAACTGGCAGACTTCATCAAGATCACTTAATGTATGGATGTGTATCATACATGCTATAGCAAATTAACATAGCTTGTGATGCCTTTACAGTATTCTCTCATTCTGTTAGACAACCATTGTATTTATTTACTGTTGTGGGAAAATATGGGCTGATATGGAGAAAATTTGGATAAAATTGAAAAAAATATATATGTGTGCTGTTATCCCTGTCAAAACTCCTAAAAAGGTTTAGGCTGAAAGTGGGGTAGATGGAGAAACAACAGGTCACACCGCCTCCTGTTAGCTGCATGATGTATTAAGAAACTCAGCAATTCATTCTTGCAGTTCAGTTCCAGAGGCCAATTTGAAAATGTTCTGCATGCTTTCCTGCACTTGACAAATAATCATCTGTAACAAAATCAAGATGGCTGATCCTAATACTGATATGCCTGGTCTGAAAACGATAGTTAATAGAAGAATAAGAGAGTATCTTATATGTGTGATCAGACAAGGCATGTTTCAGGACTTCACCTTCTGTGTTAAAAAGTACGATAAAATTTCACACTTACTCTCGGCCCAGGGGCTCCAGGGGGTCCTGGAGGCCCTCTCATTCCCATAGCGCCCTGCATAAAAAAACAATACTAGTCATTTTCTTTATAGACTTCTTTATAATGTATTGATGCTGGGCCTTTTCATCATTCAGATCACAAAGCCTGTTTATACATATAACATAATGTAACAAGAGTTTGGAAAGCGTGTGGAAAAAGTATTTTTAAAGATATTTTTATCAAAAAGCAGTACTTACTGGGGCTCCGATTCGACCAAGTTCTCCTGGGAGACCAGCTGGTCCAGGAGGTCCCTTTAAAAGAAAAGATCCACATGATACTGACCTATATCATTGAAGGTGCAGGTACATTACATCACTCTTTGCCTCAAATAGGAGATACAGTACAGTAGGATCACCTGACAAGATACTTACAGGAGGTCCATCAGGTCCTGAACCCTACAGATAAATTAAAACAGAGAAATTCAATGTGGGCAAAATCAAATTTTAATTCATAATGTATTACCAGCCCCATTACACTATCATAAGGGATATCAAAGACAAAAGTGTCTGCTAAATAAATAATTGTAATGTAAATGTAACTGTACTCTTCTGATTAATCTAATGATTGCATATGAATATAAATATAATGAAAATATTAGCCCACAGCATTCTAAGTAACTCAGATTCAGGATAAACAGGATTTTTAAATATCAGAAAGGCAGTCTATAACACCACGCGGCTTCTAAATTAGGAAATCGATATGGATGGCATTTCACTAAGCTAGGTTGGACAGGATGCCAGTTTTTCACAGGACAAACACTCACACACGCAATCATATACTCTGGGCCATTCAGGGAGACTAATTCTCAAAACAGTGTGCTTTTGATCTGCGGGAGGATGATGCATGAACAAGGGGAGCACTTGCAAACATCACACACACACAGCGGGGGCTGGAAATCAAATCACGGCCTGGCTTGAAGCTACAATGTTCAACACTGAGCCACTGCCCAGCCCAAAATAAAATTAACATAAGCCATATTTAAAGTGGACTAGTGGTGCTCCAGTAAAGTGATGACTACCGAAAGATATCCATCCATCTTCTAACCACTTGTAACCTGTACCAGATGTCTGTACTTTTAATTCCAAGCTAATATGCAATGATTTCAGTGACTGCCTACTTTTCAATGAGAAAGCAGTCGATATTATCAGTCTTATATAATATAAATACCTCTACCACCCTAAATACACAACATAAAAAACTAATTTGTAGACAAAATAAAATGTATAGGAGTATATTCTCAAGCACAGCTGAGATGTTTCCATGAGTTATTGTGAGCCATTAATTCCAACTGTGAATATTTAACCAAACAAGACAGAACTGATTGAGGGTGACAGAGATAGTTTAGCTAATAATACTACTACTACTACTTTTCTTTCAAATGCTCCGATCAGGGGTCGCCACAGTGGACCAACAGTCTCCATCTCCTCCTGTCCTCCGCATCCCGCTCTGTCACACCAACTACCTGCATGTCCTCTCTCACCACATCCATAAACCTCCTCTTT
>JAACJT020001583.1:0-14594 GCA_009936485.2 Gymnarchus niloticus | reverse complement strand
TGGGGATCAGTGTCATTGACTTTGGATGAACTGTTCTGTCAGTGCTGTCACTCCTGCTTCACATGTTCTGTGTGTTGCTGGAGTGCTGGTGTTCAAGGATTCCTCGTGCCTGGGCCCGGGACTATGTAAAGCGCTTTGTGACCGCGCTCCGTATTTAAAGCGCTATATAAATAAAATTGAATTGAATTGAATTAATCAGAGGCACATGTCTGTGTTTGAGAGACATAACTGAAAGGATAGGGTGACAAAGCTGAACAACATATATACGTTACATCTCCCATATGCATGTCTGCTGGGTTAATTACTTTCTAAACATACAGTACCAAATTATATGAAAAATAACTAAAAAATCTAGTCAGTCAAACTAAACCCAAAGAGTGTTAAAGTGTTGGAGAAGAAAATGAAATATTATTATGCTCATGTGTGTGGTACTCGTGCTGGGAGTCTTGAGCCTGGGCTGGGACGTCTCCCCAGTGCAGGGATTTAGGGTACAAAGACCCCTCACCTGGATTTGGGTACATGGGTGTGCTCTCAAAGAGCACCGTGGTAGCCCCATTGCAGAGAGGCCCATACACCACATAGCTGTGGCCAGTCACCCATCCTATGTCCGCCATGCAGCCAAACACATCCCCAGGCTGGCAGTCAAAGACGTACTGAAACACAGAACGGGAAGACATTTAAACAATTTAAACAATAGTAATGGGAAAGCCTCTTTTTCTCCATATGAACCGTTCCAAGGCGGTTACGTAAGCAGAACACATAAGATATCAGTGCAACTGCAAGAATACATACAACACAAGACGTAAGAAGATTCACACCTTTCCAGGCTGCATCAACTTTTATGCATTATGGTTTTACAGATCTCAGATGTTGTGTTAACCATTGTGTACATATGATCAGTGCCATTGACTTTGGATGAACTGTTCTGTCAGTGCTGTCACTCCTGCTTCGCACGTTCTGTGTGTTCTTGGAGTGCTGGAGTTCAAGGATTCCTCATGCTTGTGTCCCCATTGAGCTCTTCCTTAGAGTTGTACTGCCATACATAATTATGCCGGGGCGCTTGCTATGTTATTTGCCATTATTCTGCCGCCTTAAATTGCTGCTCTGCTCATACACATTCTCTTTCCCCCACGCCCCCCTCTTTGGGGTACTTCTTTCGGAGGTTAGGATTCAAGAGATCCCTGTGTTGTCTGCTGGCCTACCACTCCCTCCCTCCACTTCAGCTGTCTACACTGACCGGCTTGCTGCCTTCTGAGCCACCAAACCTACTCTGATCACTGGACTGCTACCTCCAATACCCTGTTGTCATCCTGATTGTTACAACATTGTTCTTATTTGTATTAACTAATTTATCCTGCCCGGTGCCGACCAGAGGAGGATGGGCTTCCCCCTTGAGTCTGATTCCTCCCAAGGTTTCTTCCTTTTGAGGAAGTTTTTCCTTTCCACTGTCGCCATTGGCTTACTTTGGGCCCGGGACTATGTAAAACGCTGTTTGACAGTGCATCTTGTTAAAGGTGCTATATCAGTAAAACTGAATTGAGAAATTGAATTGACATTTCATGTAGGGATGGATTCAAGTGAGCCGTATTTACGTAAGTTGGGCTGTATCTGTATTTGAATAGCTGGTTGTCCAAAGGCTTAAAGCCCTTAGATATGCAAGGTATGTGTGATAAGGACTCAGATTTTTATACATTATAATGCCTGAAAGGAAGGGGTGTGGCCGCTCAGTGTTTAGCACTGTTGCCAACATATCTCCAGTCTCTGCTGTTTTTGTGTGAAGTTTGAATGTTCTCCTTGTGTGTCATGGCTGTCTTCCTGCACTTCAAAGACAGGTGACCGAGGTTAATTCATGTCTCTAAATCTCCTGCGCTCATGTGCCCTTTGTTGGCCAGGCATCCTATCAGTGGTGTGGCCCAGCTTTATGCTCTGTGCTGACTGGGATCGGCTCCCAGCCCCCGCGACCTTGACCAGAATAAGACGGATAATTCCTGTAAGTGATGGTCTCGGTCTTCCCATCTGACATGGAAAGATGCACACACTATCCTGGCCAATGCAGAGTTAAAAACATACATTAAACAATATCACATGGTTATGGAGACTGATGTGTTTTTTAAATTTTTCAGATTAAAATTTTAAAAAGGGGAAGAAAAGTTTGCCTTAAAATAACAGCTATGAACATAAAAAATTAAATAAGAAATGGGTCTTATTGATCCTTGCTGAATAGAAGAGTCCAATCAACATGAGCTAAAGATGTATTTGGCTCATGGGTGATGGTCTGGTAATGTGGCCATAGCTGTGAGACATTGTAGGGACATGGCACCTGCAGCGTGAGGGCGGCGTACAGCAGGTAGCCCGCCTGTGTGTGAACCAGGCCCTTTGGCTTGCCCGTGCTGCCCGATGTGTACAGCATGAAGAGCATGTCCTCGCTGTCCATGGGCTCCGGGGTGCACGTCTCAGACTCCTTTGCCATTTCCTGAGGGGGAGTGGACAAGTTTGCCTTTTGTGAATGCATTCCTCATGGCTGTCATTAATCTGGACAGAAACCTCTGTTTTTAATCAGGTAGTATAAATGAGTGTGGAACTTGTGCTTCACTGTTTACATCTCTTGAGCAAAACAAATGGCCTCTAACTGCTTGTCCCACTGTAGACTAACAAAACATCTGATGAATAACAGCTGGAAGGAAAGAGTACACAAAAAGTTCTCCAGAGACTGCTATTCAGTAGAAACAACAGAAATAATGGCAAATTTGGCAAGATGGCATGTTTAAGTACAGCCACAGTTACGGCAGCAGAATTCTGAGAGCATCTGTCCTGGGCTACCTCTTCCAAGAAGACGTCAGACCCGCCCATGGGTACTGCTTTGTCTGTCCTCCGTGCTACAAACACACGGCGGATAGAGGGACAGCTCTTCACGGCCTTGTCCACGGTGGCCTTCAGGTCGATAGTGCGGCCTCCTCGCACACCTTGGTTGCATGTGATCACGGCCCTGCACCGAGCTTCAGGAAAACAGGAGAAGAAGCTGTAAGGCTGATGGCTAGTCTGCTTGTCTTTGCAATGAAGTGACATTCCAGCTGAAAAGTCCAAAAGTCACAAGTGACAGATCCCTCAGTAACTGGTGTAGTCAGGCGCTCTCTCCTATTTCCGTTAGTACATTCAACGCCAGCTTGTGGGTGGAGTAACCTACTCTGACTCGTGGACATCATCTGTCTATTTTGTTTGGGTACAGTTAGAGGAGGTGTAACAGTGAGCCTGAGGGAAGGTGAATCACCGAGCTGCCAAAAGGCCCCCGAACACAGCGGGTAAACAAGGTCGTGAGGGTTAGCCGGGCCGTTGGCCAACTGTGTCTCTGCGTCACTGAAACTCAGATCTCAAGTCTCGATTTCAGCGCCGGGTCATAGTATAGTCACTATTCAGCACACTGCAGGAACACTGCAGTACACATAATTGTTCGTACAAAACAGTGGGCTAGCAGCAGTGCTTAATCCATAAATCATAAGGACCCAGAACTCATAGTGACCACAAGGGACACTGCAATGAGAGTTATATAGGGTACTGGTGCAAAGTGTGAGTTTTGAGGTTACAGAGGCCACAGTCAGAGGTCCCCAAGTGAAGATCCCTGGTCACCAGAGTCATTTTTGCGTGGTTTTGCTTCCTTTTGGGGTCATCGGGTACACTCACCTTCCCCCTGGGCGGAAAACCCACCGGACCCATTCCTTACCCTGGTTCAGCGAGAGCAATCTCAGGCACCAGCAGCAGGTTTAGGGTAATTCGTCAACCAAATACAAGAAGTTCACTCACTATGGTGTGAAACAACCCCCATCATGAGAAGAGGGTGTTCGGCCAACCCATTAATGAAAGTCCATGTTGTACAGCTGCTAGCCACTGCAGTTACCGTACATCAGACGGATTCTCCAGTCAAGTCTCTTGGTTTCCTGTTTCTCAGTCAGCTGATACAGTGCCATGTTTAGATCGTTAAATATCAGGTGCCCTTGATGGTCCAGAGTGAAACATCAGGAAAAGCAACAGAGGAACAGCCTTTACTCTAGGACCTGAACCTTGTGCCATCAGTTTGGCTGTAAGCAGCTGTCCTAGGGGCCAAACCAGCCCCATGTATGGTGTGGAACATTACTAAATGCTTCTTTGAGCACTGTACACTTCCAGAGGTATCTGTTCTGCTATGCTGAAGATACATGAGCCCCTGAAGTATTCATAACTGCCCGACGACATGATGATAAGCATCTTACTTATATCATTCCTGCTCTGATTTAAAGTTAAAATCCACCACCGCTTCCCATTTCTTTAATGAGCCCAGAAGTTCTGCAGGTGCTACCATTTGAGGAGACAGCCATCTGTCACTCACCGTCCTGGATCCTCCCTGCCAGAGCATCAGCACTGAATCCGGCAAACACTACGGTGTGCACGGCACCAATTCTGGCACATGCCAGCATGGCCGCCACTGCCATGGGTGACACGGGCATATAGATGGCCACCCTATCCCCTCTCTGGATTCCATGCTTCTTCAGGGTGTTGGCAAGGCGACAGGTCATCTCCAGGAGCTCCCTTCAAGAAAAGATGGAACATCATTTTGCTTCAGCTAGCACGAGGTATCAAAGCAGGCCTGCAGGTGGTGTGGTGGCTAAGGATTTGAATGTGCGAGAAATTCAAATTACAAAATGATACATATTCTATGATCTAGCAATGAAATTCACAGCAGATTATCGTCGCTGCACTGTTGACTGTCTGAATGATGCCCAACAAATGATGTAGGTTTTATAGATAACTGGTAGACATATTGGTGTAGGCCTGGACCTTTGAAAAGAGATGGAAGTCACCCTACGTGGAGAGGTACTAATCTCTTATTGAAAAACAGCACTAATAGTCTTAATGCAAAATATTGACTAACCAGAGTCAGGGCAAGGCTGCCGACATGGCTTAACCGACTGTCTGCTAGCTAATTAGGGTTGTCCTCATACTGAGACTATGTCTATATCCTGTACTTTCAGTCATAGAGGTCTGTTCCACAAAAATTTCTGCTACAATAACCTGATAAATATCAAGTTAGAACCATTGCCTCAAGGTCCCTGTGAGGTCAAGCTCAAGGCTGCAGCTTTGGAATGTGAGATCTCTGACCAATAAGACATTACTGCTTGATGAAAACTTGGTACACTTACAAATATAACCATTGTCCTGATGGTTGAGGTGGTGGTATTGCAGCAATATTTAAGTCAAATCTAGTCTAATCTAATCTAGTCTAATCTGAGAGGTTGTGTTACAAATTTAAGCCATTTAAATCCTGGTCCTTATTGTTGCTAGTTCACGTGCTTGTAACTACCTGCCATCATTTACTCTTTTTGTTGTTTATAGACCTCCAGGTCCATATAGCAGTTTTATCCAGAAGTTTTCTGACTTCCTGTCTGATCTAGTTCTTACTATTGACAAAGCTGTAATTGCTGGGGATTTTAATATCCATATGGAAAATGACCTTGCAGAATGGCATTTTGCCACTCTTCTTGAATCTGCTGGTGTTCTGCAGAATGTCGTAGGGTGTACTCACTCACATAACCACACTCTAGACTTGATTCTTAGTCATGGTACCTCTCTGGAGCATGTGTCTATCCTCACTCTAAATCCGGCAGTTTCAGATAACTCTCTGCTAACATTTGAGGAAAAGCTTAGGTCTGCTACTCCACACATTTCCCAATCGAGTGTTAGTCATCGTGTTACTTTCTCAACTGCAGCTGCCATTGTTAACAGGGTTCCCCAGGCATTCTCCCAGATTGGTAAGGCCACTAACAGTTCTGAACTTTAACAGGTATCAATAAATATTGATCACTCACTTCATAGCATTCTTGATTTGGTTGCTCTGTGGCAGCATGTTGTAAATAGCATTGTGTATTGTTGTGCTGTATTCTGGCGTATTGTAAGAGTGTTCTAAGTATTGTGCGTTTGTGTACACACTGTGTACTTAATGTTACCATGTATATGTGTTGGGGGCTAGCCCTGCTAGCCCCCAGGTTATACAGTGTTCAGTTGTTGGAGATTGGAGTGGCTAGTAAGCACATCTTGTGTTGAAAGCTGTTGTTGTCATCCAGGAGGATATTCCACGAAGCAAGCTTATAAAATCGAGGCTTATATGAAATAGCCTCGCTTAAGTTAGCCTAACAGTTCACTTCAGGCTCAATGGGTTCCACAAACAAAATTCAGGTGTATTTCAATCCCGCTAATTCAAGACAGGCTTTGGCAAGCGAGGCTCATGCGCGTCCATGCGATATATGAGGCAGCTCTAATAACTGATGTCAGATAGTGAATAAAAGGGAAAGAAAGTGCCGCGTTCTTCACCCAGTCAGAGCAAGAATTATTAACACAAGTCTATGAAGAATATAAAGATATAATAATTAATAAAGGTAACACTACAGCGATAAACAAAGCTCGTGAAGCTGCTTTGCAGAAAATTGCTGACAGGCTAAATGCACAAGAACGTAATTTAAGTAACCTCTTAGGGTTAAGGATTTATGTATTACACAACTAAAGATTTATTAGAACAGTTTTTAGTTTTTAAAAGGTATAGTTACAATAATAAATAACATTTTCATTGACAGAGATGTATTCTAATCACAATTGTAAGGTACTTTTAAGGCTACTTTTTAACACATTTGTAAAACAGTTAAGGACAGCATGCAAATTATTTAGGTCCACCTGAGACAAAAAGTGATAAATATATAATTGTAATTATTATAATGCTTGGTTTAGGAGCAACATGAGTGGGGTTAAAAGGTCCTGGCAGCAAGTGAAGATTAAATACAAAAACATTCTTCAAAATGGTAAGGGTAAATCTAGTTGGAGCTACATTTTTACAGAATTAATTTAAAAACTCAAATTGCATTGCATATCATCTGAAACATTTTGGGAGATGGTAATGATGACCGAAGACTTATTGTTTGATGACCACTGAACCTTAGATGTACTTAACATAAGGTGTTATCAGTACTTACCTGTATGATAATACTGTGGAAAGATTTACAGTTTACATAATCAGGCTCTGTGGGACCTGCTGGAGCCCTTATTCTGACATGGGTGCAGTCTATGGCTCTAATTACGTTTTGAAAGCCTGGCAAATTGAACGTAGTTACTAATCCAAGTTGCTGATTGGTTTATGATTAATGTGTGGTAAACGATTGGATGTTCATAGATTCAGCATCATCAACTCCAAAGAAAGTTTCCTTGATGCCAAGAATGCCTCAGTGGCCAGGAAAGGTGATGAATGTATTTAGAAAGTGCTTTAGTGCAATGCGAACCTTTCTAATTTCATGGCACATTGTAGCTTTGCGTAGATGTTCTGCATCCCCACTGCTGTAAAGAAAAGAGCCACTGGCAAAGAAATGCAAAGCGATACACAAAGATTGTGAAACTGTAAGGGCTTTAGAGCGACGAGTGTGATTAGAAATGTCAGGTTCCAGTAATTTACACAAATATTCAATACTGCGTCTACTAAATCTATAGCGCTCGTATAACTATTCATCGGAAAATCCAAGGGATCTACTATATCCTGGGACAAAACACTCGTGGAACCTGTAGCCTGAAAACTCTACGAATGATCCGCGCTCCCTCATCAACTGGATTATGAATAAACGGGCACACCATGGTTGTTCATGTAAAAGCCTTTAATGCATTCCTTTTCATTTTATACAGTCTGAGTAGTTGAATTCGCCTGCATGAAATCAGTAATTATAGAGAGAGAGAGAGAATAGCGGCAGAATATTCCCACCCCCACGGAATGATGTGCTGTGAAACGTCACACGGCTTGTCCAATCATATTCACCAAGCTAAGCTACGCTTCACAACTAGCCTGACATGGAGCAGGCTTGTCCAAAAGCATATGTTGCCATAGTAACTAAGTGACACTTAACGTTAGCCTCGTTTGTGGAACCGAATTTGGGGAAAATTAGCCGGGATTGTTGAAATAAGCCTGGCTTATGACGTTAGCTAGCTTCATGGAATACTCCCCAAAGCATTTGTTGCACCATGGCTCATAGCATTGCT
The DNA here is from genome assembly GCA_009936485.2 of Gymnarchus niloticus. NCBI lineage: Eukaryota > Metazoa > Chordata > Actinopteri > Osteoglossiformes > Gymnarchidae > Gymnarchus > Gymnarchus niloticus. Next base: position 6,554 of record JAACJT020001583.1, on the reverse strand, counting down.
ACAGCTCCTCTTTGGAAGAAAATGCTTAAAGATAAGAAATAGGCTCCTTAGTATACTAACTATCCCCGTGAACTTAAAAAAGATTCAAGGAAATTAGAGTAAAATAGCGTTCTTCTATCTTAGAAGTTTTCAAGGTTGCATGGAAAAAAAGCTTTTTAAAGTACGAACAAGTCCTAGTCACAGCTAAATCGACATATCTCCCCAGACTGAGAGGGCAGCTGCTTTTCACACCTGAAAATGACATATTTGATCACCTTTGACATCAAGCAGACTAAGGAAGTATCAAATGTTTTTCCACAGACTGCTTCTCTGTACTAGACAACCTTCATAAAGAGCTGACTAAACTGACATCACAGTACTGTTTAATACAGCTATCTCTGACTATTCACATGATAAACAGTAAAGGTTACAAATTAAGTTCTTAAGCAGTGTCACATTAGCTCTGCCTCTCTTAGAGCACAGTATATCTGTACACAACACCATATTCGGTAGGCGTGAATACATTTCAAAAGCATTCCTTCCATGCATGCATGCCTTTTATCCAGTAGAGGGTGACAGTGAGTCCGTCTTAGGATGCTTGGTCACAAAGGGGCTGTGCCAAACCATCACAAGGTCCATACTCACACACAGTCACATATTATGGGCAATTCAAAGACACAGATTCATCCGACTGCATGTCTTTGGATTTGAGGAGGAAACCCACGTAACATAAAAAGAACATTCATGCTTTACACACCGAGCAAGATTTAGCTGCAAGGCTACAGTTGTAGCCAGCAAACCTCTGTGAAGCCCACAATGCCTCCATTCAAAGTGAATCTGAGTGGTATGAAGAGTGACACACAAAGCATTCCGACACACTGCAGGATTTGTGTTGTCTGCATTACATTTTTTCCTGATGCACAAAACCTTGGATGTGCAGCAAAGTGTGTTTCATAAGCAGTGATGAGTTGTAGACTAAACACAATGGCAAATAATTGCTGGCTCTCAAGAGGCTTATTTTATGAACCCTTGAAACTTTTGAAATTAACAAGATAATTATTTCATTTAAGACCCCTGAGAATGATTTCTGCATACAGTGTCCTACTGGAAAAGGGCATTGTCAATTCCAAATTGACAATAAGTAGTCTACTGTTATCAGTAAACTACAGGCAGTGGCCAGTACAGATGATAACAAAACTTTGAAAATTTGTACATTTGGTATAAGACTTAAATGTTATTCTGAAACTTACATACAGCAGCCCAAATTTAAATGCTCAATCAAAGTACAAAACAAAAAAATCCTTCCATTCCACAGTTACCTTATATGAACCATTTCAGGCAAACACTGAACGCTCATTGATAGGTAAGCGGTTGATTTAAGCGCTGAGCACTTTCAGCAACCACATAAATGGTTTTCGTTCGTAACATTCTGAAGCTCAAAAGCTAACCATCAAGAAACGGAGTTACGGAACTAACAGCCATACTGCTCATGAATGGCGAGATTATCAAATTTAGTGTAGGTCCAATAAATGGGAGGCAGAAGCCCGTTTGTAATATTTTGTGACTATAGACATTTTCATACATTTTCTAAAATTCTTAAAGAGGTTTAAAAATTATAAGGCTGAAACATTCTGTCACCTGAATGCGTGCCGTCCCTTTACTGTCGTGCAAGACCAAGGGGCATTAAAAGATTGTGACGACCGTTAGAGAACATCGTTAGAGAAACATACTGACAGTCTGCGATTCTGTATGTGATGCCGGGACTTCACAAATTATAAGTATGCTTTCAGTTTCTCGTCTTTCACACGCACCTTTCCTCGCTACTCGATGCTTCGAGGATGATAATAATAATAATCATTATTGCCATTATCAATAGGCAAAACGCAAGCATTACATGCGTAGGCCAAGTATATGGGTAACATAAGCAATTTAAGTTGACTGTAACCCCACACATCATGCTAATTTTTACTGCCATATATGCTAAAATCATATACGACAAGTACAATGAAAATAAGGCCTCTTTCATACGAGTGACATTATCAATTCATTGTTAGATGCATTCATTCATTCTCAGCCAGAACCTTGCCCCGTAGTCCTCCGCGTCGTTATCTCCATATGTACGATCGCGTGACTGACAAATTGACAGCGTCCGAGGCCTCTGCCGTGGGCAACTGCCCATTCGGAAATCAGTTCAACTCCTTCATTTAATTCAAGCGAGCCTGAACTCTGAGCAGAGAGACGGCAGGTCCGTCATTGCAGCACTTTATTTTGGTTTTGAGTCCAACTGGCACAGTACCTGTAAGTGACCTTAACCTCTGTGGCTGGTTCATCCCTCTCCCACAAAAGGGCGATTCTGTCCGGATGCTTGGCCACGTGTACGTCCAGACAATTTTCTGTAAGTCCAAAATAATATAATGATTAAAAAATATATAATTTCACTGAGAATTGAAGTTCGTAGAAATGTTACACATAAATTCTTTCATCATATACAACTTATGAAATAGAAAGATTATGACAAAACACTAAAAATATATTACGAAAGAGATGTGCATTGCAACGGACATTGTTTAAAACATATGCCTGCAATTATTACGGATGTTTGCGTAGATGACGTGTAATTTTATTAGCAACAGCGAACTATTAAACACTGAGAAAAGTGAACGCAATCAACCAACAGATGAAACGGATATAATTATTTTTTTAAGCACGGTAACAATCCGAGAATGAATGCGGAATATATGGTAAACCTCTTACCGGAAACGTTGAGCTGTCCTCCGGAGAACCACTGGATTTTTCCTCGCTTAATATCACAGTGCTTAACTTGTTTGAAAGGTCTGCTCCAGGACAGCCTTTCTCTCGCTATAGTGCCCCAGAATCTGTCTGGGTCCTCCAGTGACAGTTCGTGCAGCTCTCTGTACGATCTTCCAGCAAACGAAGGGCTTACATAAGGTGTAAAGTCTGCTTTCTTTTCGGAAATGCCCGAACAACATCGACTTTGCTTTATTTGAAGGAATGAAAGGCTTCTCCGGTTCCTGAAATATATGCCCACCCTTCTCAGCATGTGCAGAAAATTCCTTTGGTATGCTGCCATGTTTCGGTGTTTGCCTCTCGCAGATGCCGCTTTGCCCCTTCGCCGCAGTTCGAGTCGTGCTGTAAAATGGGTGTGAAACAGTCGAAGATAAAGACAAGTCACGGGTTAGCGTGTCGCAACCGACCAAGCGGGCCCGCAAAATGAAAGCGTTACCTTAAAGCAATTCCCAGAACCCTTACGATCGTCTGTGCCGTAAATTTTATATCCAGTGTTTTACCAGTTTTAAGAATTGAAGCCTACAAAAATGGAAGCATTTCAGGAAGCGATGAGAACAAAAATAAAAGTGATATTACGGACACTACACATCTACTATATATTATATATATATATTTCCAGTAAAACCGCTGTCATTTTTGTTCTCATCCCTTAATGAAATGTTTCAGTTTTTGCAGGTTTAAACGCATAAAACTCGTTTAAACTTGTCAAAATACCGAAAGCTAACAAAACGTTGTTGAATGTAAATAAGTGTGAAGTTGGTCTTTTGAGTTCGATGGGCGTAATAGATGAGAACAAATGGATAAAACACATCCATGTGATTTTACGATCTCATCCGTTAAGCAGCACGATCAGTACTCGATGTAAATGTCGCATTACATCACAGTGGCCGGAGGCAGGAAATTTTTAAACCATGTCCGTTGTGTTAATATAAAGCACCCCATAGAAGAGATACACATGCAGGAAGGGAATAGGGTAAACTATAGCAACGATGCTGCAAAGGTCCAATTCACGTAACACTAAAAAACAAAAAAGCAGAGGAGTTCTTTTTCAAACTATACAGGACGGCACTTGTTATAATTATAATCGTTTAATTTAGGGCATTGCACATCGCAGTGATTATCACAGGAATGTGTAGTCATTCTTTCCGCTGGTTCGGGAAGTTACATTAATACGCTCCTTCGTAGTAACCTGTCATTTCATAGCTCTGTATACGAATTACAAATATATTTGGTCAGCAACTAAGCCAAACAAAGACAGTGGTAGAAACGAGCAATCATAAATCTATGAACGTTAAGTAACAGAATATGTAGCGGAGGCCGCTGTGTAGCGGAACGGCCGGGAACCGCTGATGACTCAAAGGACCGTAAATACAGCCGAGATCACTGTCGGGAACACTCTCCCGGAGCTGGTTGGTGTATTTCAGCCGTGTGTACCTCGGGTGGGTTGTCCAGAACACCACTAAACCTAGGATCCTGGTAGATCTTTATTCAGGTTCAGGCTAAGCAATTTACACGACGTTCCACATAAACACTGAACATTAAAATGGGCCCCAAAAACTAAAAGCTCTCTTAGGTTTCAGATTAACTAACATTTATCATCCTAGGATCCCATCAGTAAGGAGATGAGAATACTATAATGGCTATGGTTCCACCTAGCCTAGGAGACCATTGTTAGTAACATTAAGACTGATAGTACTTAACGAAGGCAAGGGAACACAATATTCTGCCTAAAGTGTAGGAGACTCAGAGCCTTTTCTACAGAATATTTCTTCTACTCCACGACGGAACAGGAGAAAACGGTCCCATTCTGCCTTTCTGAGTATTTTCCAAAAATAAATAATGGTCTCCAAACGTATCTAGTTATTCAAAATGCATCTCGGATTTTTTATGTTTGAATTTATGAGGAATTTCTCCATTGAGTCAATTTATTTTCCTTTACAAAAACACAAGTTGTACAGCAACCAATTTGTGGTAAATTAGTGCCGCCCGCTGGACATTTTTCAAAATTGCAAGTTGGCCAAGTGACTGGGAAAGTTCATTAAAAAAAAAAAAAGAAAGGAAAGAAAAACGGATAAACTATAGACTGGAATTTGGGTCCAACAAACCTTGTTTGATGGAAAACGAAAAGGAAAAGGAAAGTTTGATTGGGTTGTCCACGGTTAACATCTAAGCGTAGGAACGACTTAGACTCGAATACTATGTTCAGTTTAAGGAAAGTATTATAGCCGGCCGGACCGGCCTCGCTTGTAGGGTGAGCTGCGCGCCTGTCTGGAGTAGCGCAGATTAAGCATACGTACATTTCCTAACTTAATTATAGCGCCTCACGCTTAACTATTTGCCATTTGTTTGGCGTATATATTGTGGCGCTGGGGCCTGAAATGGAGGGAATCCGCCTGGCACTGTGCCAGCTATATCGATAGTAAATAGTGTTAAATACGTGTAGCAAATAGCGTCTGTAGTGTTGTATTGTATTGCCGTGTACTGTAAGTGTTGTAGTGTACTGTGTGTTCGTGTGTAGTCCGTGTTTGTCACCATGTTTATATGTGTATGGGGGTTAGCAAGGCTAACCTAGAACAACAACAGTCAGGAGGACAACAGGGTATTGGAGGATGCAGTCCAGTGATCAGAGCAGGTTTGGTGGTTCAGAAGACAGCAAGCCGATCAATGTGGACAGCTGAAGTGTGGGGGGCGTAGTGGGCCAGCAGATGATACGGGGATCTCTTGAATCCGAATCTCCGAAAGAGGCACCCCAAAGAGGGGGGCGCGGGGGAAAGAGAAAGTGTATGAGCAGAGCAGCAATTTAAGGCCGCAGAGTAATTGCAAATAAAATAGTAGGAGCCCCGGCATAACTATATATGGCAGCATAACTATGAGGGAGAGGCCAGTGGGGACACGGGCATGAGGAATCCTTGAACACCAGCACTTCAACAACGAACAGGATATACGAAGTCGGAGTAACAGCACTGACAGAACAGTTCATCCAAAGTCAATGGCACTGATCCCCACCCAGCTCTACACTTCAGGGGTTCGTTGTGAGATCTTAGTAGGTAACCGTGTTAAATTTAACAAGGACTGTACACACAGTGCTACAGTATAACCATCCATCTATTTTGGTATTACTGAGGTAATGCTATTAGAGTGTAAGTGTGGAATCCATTCTTTCTGTTCTGCAGTTCTTGGGACAATAAAGGTAGGTGTGCATTTCACTATTCATTCAATTCAATAACAATAATAATAACAAATGACAGGGTCATCTAGAGCCTATCCTAGGCAACATAGGGCAGTACACCCTGGACAGGATGCCGGTCCATCACAGTGTACGTACACACAATATGGGTGATTCTGAGATGCCAGTTAGTCCACCAGCACATGCTTGGGTTGCAAGAGGAAACCAGAGAACCGAGAAGAAGCCCACTTAAGAAAGGGAGAATATGCATGCTCCACACACACTCATAGCAGAGGCAGCAGAAGAACCCCCAGCCCTGTAGATATGAGGCAGCAGTCCTTCCCACTGAACCACCATGCCGCTCACATCATTACGTGTTGCTCTTACATCTCTGTGATTGACAGCCTCTACAGTCAGTCAGACTATGGACATATCCTTATACATATGTCAAAGTTAGCACCACCTATCAGGACATGGAAAGTAACTACGTTGTTCTCCTGTTGGGGTCTGAAACCTAGAATACAAAGGCCCCGGGCCCGCCCCCCCGCCGCCCCCCCCCCCCTCCGCCTCTCCCTGCCACTTTTTGAGGGCAGTGGTGCTT
>JAACJT020001582.1:0-11773 GCA_009936485.2 Gymnarchus niloticus | reverse complement strand
TAACAAAGTAACAATGCCGCAGATAATAATAAAGTAATAGTGGTGCAGATAGTAACAAAGTAACAATGATACGGATAGTAACAAAGTAACAATGCCACAGATAACAACAAAGTAACAATGCCACAGATAATAACAAAATAACAATGCAGCAGTTAATAACAAAGTAACAATGCCGCAGATAGTAACAAAGTAATTATGCCGCAGATAATAACAAAGTAACAGTGCCACAGATAGTAACAAAGTAACAATGCTGCAGATAGTAACAAAGTAACAATGCTGCAGATAGCAACAAAATAACACTGCTGCAGATATCTCCTGAATCTTCCTCTGCAGAAGGCATGTCAATGGGACTCAGGAGGTCCTCAAAGTACTCTTTCCACCACCTGACTATATCCAACAGTCAACAGTTCTCCATCCCTGTTATAAACAGCGTGGGCTAAGCACTGCTTCCCCCTCCTGAGTCGTCTGACGGTTTGCCAGAATCTCTTTGAGGCCGTACAAAAGTCACTTTCTATGGGCTCCCCAAATTCCTCCCACACCCAAGTTTTTGTTTCTGCAACTGCCCTAGCTGCACTCCGTTACCTCTCAGCTGCCTCTGGAGTCCCAAAAGCTAACCAAGCTCGAAAGGCCTCTTTCTTCAGCCTGACGCTCCCCTTACCTCTGGTGTCCACCAGCGGGTTCAGGGGTTACCCCCACGACAGGTGCCAACAACTTTACAGCCACAGCTCCTTTCAGCCTCCTCAACAATGGAGGTGTGTTACACCACTCATTCCTGTTCAATGTCTCCAGCCTCCATCGGAATACAGGAGAAACTTTGCCATAGGTGAGAGTTGATGATCTCCTGGACAGGGGCCTCTGATGAACACTTCCAGCACAGCCTCACTATATACTTGCGTTTAACTGGTCTGTCAGGCATTTCCCCTCCATCTGATCCAACTCACCACCAGGTGGTGATCAGTTGACAGCTCTGCCCCTCTCTTCACTTGAGTGTCCAGAACATATGGTCGCAAATCCGACGATACAACTACACAGTCGATAATTGAACTGCGGCCTAGGGTGCTCTGATACCAGGTATATTTATGAACACCCCTATGTTTGAACTTGGTGTTCATTATGGACAAACTGTGATTAGCACAGAAATCCCATAAGAAAACACTACTCTAGTTCAGATTGGGTGGGCCGTTCCTCCCAATCGCTCCCCTCCAGGTTACACTGTCCTTGCCCACGTGAGCATTAAAGTCCCCCAATAAAACTATGGAGTCCCCTGTAGGGGTACCTTTCAGTGCCCCACCTAAGGCCTCCAAGAAGGCCAGATACTCTGCACTGATGTTTGGTGCATAAGCACAGACAGCAGTTAGAGTCCGTCCCCCAACCCAAAGCCGAAGGGAGGCAACCCTCTCGTTTACCGGGGTAAACTCCAGTACGCTAGCGCTGAGCTTGGGGGCTACGAGCACGCCCACACCTGCTCTGCATCTCACACCTGGGTCAACTCTGGAGTGGAAAAGAGTCCAGCCCCTCTCCAGGACTTTGGTTCCAGAGCCCATGCTGTGCGTCGGGGTGAGCCCAACTATATCTAGATGGTATCTCTGCAACTCCTGCACTAGGTCAGGCTCCTTTCCTACCAGAGAGGTAACATTCCATGTTCCTAAAGCCAGTTTTGGTAGCCGGGGATCGGTACGCCAAGTCCTCTGCCTTCGACTGCTGCCCAATCCACAATGTACCCAACCCTCATTACTCCTCCTGCAGGTGGTGGGCCCACAGGAGGATGGAGCCATGTAGTTCATTTTGGCTATGCTCGGCTGGGCTCCATGGGTAAGAGCCCGACCACAAGGCACTCGCCAACAAGCTCCCCCCCAGGCCTGGCTCCAGGGCAAGGCCCCGGTTTCCCTGTTCCGGGCGAGATATCTGGTACTTTGTTTTTCTCTTTTATAAGGGTCTCGAATCATCCTTTGTCTGGCCCCTCCCCTAGGACCAGTTTGTCTTGGGAGACCCTACCAGGGCTCCTTGCCCCAACAACACAGGTCCTAGGATCAATGGGGAACGCAAACCCTTCCACCATAATCAGGTGGTGATTCAAGGAGGGGTGACGTGTGTTTTATTTTAATTGCAAATAAGTTTTAGTAAAATTTTGTTTGCTCCAGCTTCTGCCTCCATCTGCTTTACTACAGGCAATGCCTATGCAGATACTCTGTGCCTAGCGAAAAGAGTTGGGTCTCCCACCATAATTAATTAATTGGGACCCTTGGCTTCTAGAAATAGGTCAACATCTTCACATCTGGACTGCAGTGTGTTTTTTCATAGCACATTTTCCGGCCACTTTACAAAGTAATGTTCTTGCACAGTTAATTTTCCCAGAATGAGAAAAAATAACGGTGTTACAGCCTTATGGACTGACCTGCTCAGTTTCTTAAGTATAAAACTCAAGTCTCATTTCCGTGAATCGATCCAGCCACCCAACCCTTTTCCAAAACGAACGGTTACTAACTCCAAGGAAATACTCAGGGATCAAATGCAGGTCACAAGTCAGGATATCCTGGATGGAATGCAGATCCCACATTGCTAAGGCAGACTTAATTTTACACAACGAAAACACGGGCAATGACTATAACATGCCATGTATCGCATTCATTTCAGTCTGATCATAAATGATTGATCACATTGACTGCCGTTAGGCATTTTTCCTCTCGTGTTTTATGACTACTATATAGTGATATGTACACGTTTTTGGAATATTGATATAAATGCCATCCTAGGAATCCACGTTAAAATCGTATAACATTTTATCAATGGAAAAGTGAAGCACATCCCCGAAACGTCAAAATGTAGATATTTTGTGGCTTTGTTGATTTGTATAGATGTATTGGCACTTAAATTACTGATCAATTGATGCCGCCATACGGCTAGCAAACAACATAGACTGTCTTATTGTCTATTCATGTGCTGATTCAGATTACGTCTCTGAAGCATTATATGCAGCCAGGCAGGGGCGCCGCTAGAAAATGTGGGCCCTGCAGACAGGTACCAGTAAGAGTGATAGGGAAGCTCTACAAGACGGTAGTGAGGCCAACTATGTTATATGGGCTGGAGATGGTGGCACTGACAAAAAGACAGGAGGCAGAGCTGGAGGCGGCAGAGTTGTTGAGATTTGCATTGGGTGTGATGAGGATGGACAGGATTAGGAATGAGTATATTAGAGGGTGAGCTCAGGTTGGACAGTTTGGAGACAAAGTCAGGGAGGTGAGATTGCATTGGTTTAGACATGTGCAGAGGAGAGATGCTGGGTATATTGAGAGAAGGATGCTGAGGATGGAACTGCTAGGCAAGAGGAAAAGAGTAAGGCCAAAGAGGAGGTTTATGGATGTGGTGAGAGAGGACATGCAGGTGGTTGGCGTGACAGAGCAAGATGCGGAGGACAGGACAAGATGGAGGCAGCTGATCTGCTGTGGCGACCCCTGCTGGGAGCAGCCGAAAGAAAAGTAGATTCAGAGCTCCTTAAGAAACATATTGTTTTCTATTCTGGACCTCTGAATTACTGCTCTGCTCCACAGGGTTCCTAATATGGAATATCTGGACCATTTTGTCAGCATGTGACACTGCACATAAGTTACCTGCTGATGTCTGTAAGGGAGGTACCCTCTAGACGTTGCTTGTTAATGTTTCTGCCGGAAGCCTTGTGGGTCCTGCCCCTTTAAGAGGACTGTATAAAAGTGTGGAGCGGGCAGGTAGACCAGAGGTGCTTTGTATTCTAAGTCTCTTTTATTGCTGCCGATGTTGCTTTATGTTTGAAAGTTTGTTTTGTACCATCCAGACAAGGTGTACTTCAACTTACCTACTTTGGACTTGCCCGTTTGGATTATTTTGGGACTTTTTCATCCATTTACTCACCCAGATAACTACGTTTTCCCTCCAACTCACTTCTCTGTTTTCATCACTGGTAAGAATGTTCCAGTTTCCAATGCAACTATCCCAGACCCTCAAGAAAGACTGTTCCTGTTGTATGTTCGCGTTTGTCGTGTCATTTTTTCACGTGTATGTAATATAGCGCTGGTTGGTAAACTGAAGTATCCCGTGGTTTATGTAGTGTGTTTTGCGGGTGTTTGGTTTTCTGGTTTTTCTATGTGCATACGACCGGATGTAAATACCACAAACTCTGCAAGCGTATCCTTTAGAATCTAGATGGTATCTCATATTGTGAGAACAGAAAGTTTATAATTGCCATGTCAAAAATTGGTCTGCGTGTTTGTAATGTGTCACTGGCTTTGGGGGCACACCGATGGCCTAAACTCCACTGAACACACACTCTACCGTGTTTCCAGAACTGGGTAAAATTGCTAAGCAGGTCTATAAGAGTTATTATCTGAAGCGGAGTGATACATCACTTTAATTTAACGCGACGAGTTGCATATCAGAGGCAGTAGTCCTCTGAGACCGCGCTGTGTGTCTCACCAACACAGGGTGTGAGTCAGTGTGTCTTAGATTAGCGTGCTTATCGCAGTGCAAAAGAGGCTGCTGCATTTATCAGAATTTGGTCACTGTCAAACCACCGGCACATTTCTCCCGTTGCCAAGATGCGATTTAATGTGGCTGCGAGTCTGCAGCGCAAAGAGCTGGTGAGCTACATCTTCATTTAGCCTGCACAGAACACAGGAAATGGGGGTTTGTGGGCAGCCAGGGAGGGTGATGGATGGTCGGTCACCCCTTCGGACTTTGACATCCTCCTGTCTGTCATCTTGATGTTCCCCAGGCTGAAGGCAGCCTTCCTGCGTGGGAGCTTTGCGGCAGCCGTACCAGGATCTCCTCTTATGCCTATTTCCTGACGCAATGTCTTCTCTTCATGTCACTTTTGGGATGCCATTGCCTAGTGATGACCCGTCTTGCTCTGCTCCTCCTGAGCTGCTCTCTGCCCGCCGGTGAGGTGTTGTCCTCACTGTTTAACTTCCCAGCACTCTCCAGGGCGTTGTTTACATTCTCATCCTGACATAATCCCTTCCTTGTCACAGCAGAGTATCGCCTCTACGCTGCGTGGCAGGCTGCATAAACCGTGCATGCTCAGCGTCATAAAGAAATTAGCTGTATCTTACCCGATGACACAGCATATTAATGTAACTGTTCGGTAACTGTTGCTGTTCGGTATTGCTTTTCAAGGCCCTGCTTTAGAAACTCGTGCATCCAAGGGGCTGTGACTGTGGGATTTCATAGCACAAGTTGTGTGTTACATGGCGAAGAGAAAGCTGGGGGAAAACCATGCCAATGCCAGTATCAGGAAACCGGAAAAAGATCTTCGAAGTTCACGCTAGCTTTGCAAGTAACAGCAGAAAACCAGGAGGAGTGAGCGTATGTGTTGAAGGGTGACATCTGCTGGTCAAAACAAGTTTTACAAAATAGCAAGTAGAATTTGGCTAAAAGATTAAGACAATATGTCAGGCTCTGCAGTGTATGGAAGGCCAAAATGCTCAAAATGAAATAATATATTTAAATAAATAATTGAATAAATAAATATTTCAATAATTCATGAAATGCGTCATTTTATTTTGAAATAGTTCAATAAATGCATTTTATTTCATAATAATGTGGCTTCTACGTAAGATCTTTAAATTGTATTTCATAATAAAGTTCCAACTTTTCATAACGATGTATTTCCGAACGACGTTTTACCGAATGACATTTTTCATAATGAAGTTGCGCTCTGCCTATCACTTTGAGGGGGGCGGGACCAGACTTGTAATTTGCTAATCCTTGGTAGAATAAGTGCATTTAGTGACACAGAAATCGACGCAGTCATAACCACGTTGCGGGATTTAGAACACGGGCTTCCCGCGGACACGGCAACCACTTCCAGTCGCACAGGTCGCCCACTCTGTACTACGCCACTAGATGGCCTCCATGCCCTCCTGATGTCTGGGCTGACGTCAAAGCAGATTGCAGGGCTATTTGGAGTTTGAATAATAAGTCAAGCATCAATCAATTAATTTATGTTGTTATGTTATTAATTTATGTTATTTTGTTTTATTTTTCTATTGCATAGATTATATCCATTTTACAAGGAGATCATATAAGTAAAATAGAGTATATTTAAATGTCTTACCTTGAAATCAACATTATTTAACAAACGTAGCATTTTTAACACTTTGTTTCTGTAGAAATAAATGTATATATTTGCAGAATGGTGACAGGTTTAATGCTGTATATTTAAATATACACATCAGCAATAGCTGTTATTTAGATGGAATAATACTGATAATTTTAGGGTAATTGCTTGCTTGTGACATTATGGTATTTTCTGATTTAATTTTACCAAATTTTTACACTGCACTTCTGTGTTGTCTACATATTATGACAGTAAAAATAAGTCTGTTCCTTGATTTAGTTTAATTCAATGTACCTAATATGGTATTGTACTATTTTTGACTTTATGGTCATATACTGTTGCTATTTGAGAGTTTTTTTTTTTCTTCTGTATTTTCTACAAACATTTTTTACATTTCTTCTCACTTGGACTACTGTAATGCACTATAGTTTGGGCTCAGTCAAATGTCTGTCTCATCTTCAGCTTGTGCAAAATGCAGCCATTCATCTGTTAGGAAGGCATGCAATATTACGCCAATCTTGGCATCATTACACTGTTGTTTTCAAAACGTTATTGTATGTTTTTGAAGCTTTGAACGAATTGGCTCCAGTGCATCTCACTGACCTCATACATCCCTACTGTCCTCTTAGGGCACTCAGGTCATCCGACAGACTGTTGCTTTATGTTAATGATCATATGTGTGCAGAAAATTAACAAGACACAGTCCATTTACTGGAGATCCTGTACTGTACTATCAGTTGTTCATCTGAGTGGATGGATCCAGTCCCTGGATACACTGTACACTAACTTTATATTATCACTATTTTGAATAAAAAATATATTCTGCATTATTCATGACTGTCAGGGGATTGTTCAAAATTTTATACACCCTAATTTTTTTAATCATGTATAATAATTTAGCTAACAGTAATGATCTCAGATATTTCTGTGTTCAGTCGGTAATTCATTTTCAGGCATAAGCTCTGCCTTTCGTACTGGACAAAAAGGCTTCTTCGCATATTTTGCATCAGTAGTATGACTGGCATATGTATGAGTGCGTAGGTTGCTTTAATATGTTTCTTTTTCTAGGTTGAAGAGCTGTAATCTCACAGAGACCTCCTGTAAAGTGTTGGCCTCAGCTCTCAGCTCAAACTCCTCACAGCTGAGAGAGCTGGACCTGAGTGACAATGACCTGCAGGATTCAGGTGTGAAGCTGCTCTCTGCTGGACTTGGAAATCCACGCTGTAAACTGGAGATACTGAGGTCAGTATTGCTGGGGAATCAACACTGTAAACTGGAGATACTGAGGTCAGTATTGCTGGGGAATCAACACTGTAAACTGGAGATACTGAGGTCAGTATTGCTGGGGAATCAACACTGTAAACTGGAGATACTGAGGTCAGTATTCCTGAGGAATCCACTATTTTAATTGGAAATATTTCGGATATCTTTATTGGAGTACTTGTACTCCAAGTTGTTTTCATACTTGTAGTGGTGTACTGTGTTTACACAGTGATATAATGCTAGGGTAATCATATTTATTGATGAGATTTCTCTTTCTGCAGGCTGTCAGGCTGTAGAGTCACAGAAGAAGGCTGTGCTTCTCTGGCTTCAGCTCTCAGCTTAAACTTTTCACACCTGAGAGAGCTGGACCTGAGTGACAATGACCTGCAGGGTTCAGGAGTGAAGCTGCTCTCTATTCAACTGGGGAATCCACACTGTAGACTGGAGATACTGAGGTCAGTATTACTGGGGAATCCACACTGTAAACTGCAGATACTGAGGTCAGTATTATTGGGGAATCCACACTGTAAACTGCAGATACTGAGGTCAGTGTTACTGGGGAATCCACACTGTAAACTGCAGATACTGAGGTCAGTGTTACTGGGGAATCCACACAGTAAACTGCAGATATGTTGGAAATCTTTGGAGCAGTTTTACTCAGATTAGAATAAATAATTGTAGCGGTATTGTATTTATACAGGGATATAATTTTTTTTGATGAAATTTGTCTTACTGCAGGCTGTTAGACTGTGGAATCACAGAAGAAGGCTGTGCTTTTCTGGCTTCAGCTCTGAGGTCAAACCCCTCACACCTGAGAGAGCTGGACCTGAGCTACAATCACCCAGGAGACTCAGGAATGGAGCTGCTCTCTGATCGACTGAGGGATCCCAGCTGTAAACTGGAGAAACTGAAGTGAGTACTGAGTCTGTGTTACTGCTATAAACACTTGTTCATGTATCTAAACTAAACATGCTAATTAAATTAATGGATACCCTCTCATCATGGCATTTCGCTTCTCCTATATTGTGGACCATAGTGGAGAGTGGAGGATCAGACCAGGACTCCTGAAGTGTAAGTTGTTTATTATAACCCCAATTTAAAAAAAAAAGTTTGTACAATACGGAAAATGCTAATAAAAACATGATTTGTAAATTTTCATTGACGGGTCACTTGAAACTTAATATAAATACACATTATTTCACATTTTGCTTTATCGACTGAATTGCTTCTTGAAGAGATTCGGAGATTGATGCCTGCAGCACTTTCCAAAAAAGTTGGGCCAAAGGCAATGAAATGATGTAACGAGTTGAAATGACAAGGTGATGTCAAACAGGTGATTAATATTCGCAGACACTTCTCCTGGCAGATTGAGGAGCCTCAACCCAGCTTTGCTCTTGAAGGTCTAGGCCTTTTTAAAAGGCTCCTAATATTACATGATTACTACTTATACACTATACAGGTCATGGTATTATAGTATTGTGGTGGAAAAACAATCAACTCGGAGTCTAGAGACAGCAAATACCTTTATTACCTTGATTATTCAGTGCACAGAATAAGCCGAGAGAAGAGGAGCCCCCCCTCGACACACTCAAGTCTGACTAACTGTTTCTAAGTCAAGCTTATATCACTTTCTCTAACAAGCACACCCTTGTTTGCCACTTCTTGGTTCCTTATCTTGTTGTTTCCCAGGTTAGAACAAAAGTTGGTTTCACTCATTTTCAGGTGGCCATGCACACCCCCTTGTCTTCTGCCTGCACCACCTGGGTATGCTTGATAGAGACAAGTTACACACAAGGTCACACTTTGCTCAACACTATTTCTATTGCTTACTAAAGTCTTACGTTCTAGTAATTTTCCATTAGAGTATATACGGTAATAGTGTAATAATATGCAAGGAGCCACCAAAGTAGGTCTAGTCCTCCAAGCTTCAGGTCCAAAACCCCGTGTCTGTCATGGTGGGGGTGTGTCAGTGCCCATGGCATGGGAAACTTGCACATCTGTCACGATGCCATTAATGCAGAAACATATACACACACTTTAGATTAGCATACTCTGCCATCCAGATGCCAAGTTTTCCAGGGACGTTGATGCATTTTTTGGCAGGACAATGACAGACCACTTTCTGCTCGGATTTCAAGTGCATGGCTGCTTGAGCAGAGTTTGTGGCTACTAGACTGGCCATCCTGCAGCCCTGTCTCCAATTGAGAATGTGTGATGTTTTATAAAGTGCTAAATACAGCATTGAAGGGCCTGTACATTAGCCTTGCTAAACTTAACCAAGTGGTGTCTTTTTGTACCCAAAGCTCTTTAGTGTTAACACTTGACTGTCCCGACGTTTCCGGAGTGTGTTGCAATCGTCAGATCTGACATGTATATATTTTCAAAAAAAAAGGAACAAGTTCACCAGGTAAAACATCAAATAATGTGCCGTAGTGTTTTCAAGACATAGAATTTACAAATCACTTTTTTTTTAATTAATCTTTTCCATAGTGTCCTAGGTATTTTGGAACTGGGGTTTTCGCATTTTACATATTAAGTATGTTTGTTTTTGTGCATGTGAGGTTTTGCATGTTTTTGGGAGAGTGCAAGTAGATTAGCTTACTTATGTTTGGGTGACTTTGTGCATGTGTGCGTTTATCCGAAGAATAAAAAATCCAAACTTTCATGGATTGAACCGGATCAGTTGATTTTTCAGCAATTTATTTTTTTGTACAAAGTCAAGTTCCAAAATTCTGATGGTTTGGAATTAGCGATTCATAAATAAATTAAATGCAAATTGGAATCCAGGACATCCCTCCTTCGTCCGTGTCGCCTTCCTGTTCTCCTGTTCTAATTAGCTCCCCCTCTGCTAGCGGAATCATTTTGAAGGTGAAGGTTAAATGTAAATTGTTAATATGGGTGAGATGTCATGTCCTGTATTTATGTGAGTTTCAGTTTCCCGTTCATATCCTCCGTGTACCTTTTAGAGGTGGATGCCTGCTGTGCTGGTGTTGGTCAATCTGTTCATTCCCTACCTGAACTGGATGTAGTTTATGGTTTCATTCCTGTGATGTAATGTTTTGACTCAGTCATTTTTAGATTGGGGGAGGGTCAGAGGGTAACACCGTAGTCTCACAGGTTCACAGCTGGAGCTTCAAATCCTGCCCCCAGGTGTGTATGTGCAGTTTGCCTGTCTGCCACGTGTTAGTCTGGTGTCCTCTTGGTACTCTGGTTCCCTCTGAGTCCAACAAAAATGTACAGATTGTGACAGGCTTACTGTGACACTCTATAGAGTAAGCAGTTATGGAAGATGGATGTACGAAAAACTGTCTGCTTTGGAAAACAAGTAAAAGTAATAAGTACCAATCCTAACATTCAGCTTATACAATAGAAGGTCATTCGCAGAGTCCATCCCCCTGGTAATAAATTGTTCAAAATGGGACCGACAACATCTGATATATGTTCACAATTCACTCTTAATACCCAGGACACGTATTTACATGCCGTCTGGCTTTGTACACCCATTCATCTTTTTTGGAAGGATATCATAAACTTATTATCCCTGTTTCTGAGTTGCCGCATTTCTCTGTCACCAGTGCTCTGTCTGCTAGGGGATACGACAGCGATTATCTTAAAGAATCTGCCAGACTTCTCTTAGGTCTAGCTTTCGCTAAGAAGACAATTCTCCTGAATTGGAAAACAAGGAAAAAAGTAAACATCCTACATTGGAAAAATCTTCTAACTGATTTTCTCAGCTTGGAAAGCTTCTCCACCTCCAGTAAAACCAAATCTCCGCTCTATAACCATATTTGGGCCCCTTGTTATATACATGATCTACATTATTCTCATAATTTGCATCCCTCTTAATATCTTCATTTCGATTCTGCCTGGTTTATAATGATGACACTGTATATACATAGATGTCGTTATCACTTATTTATCCCTGGCCATACACACACACACACACACGCGCACGCACGCACGCACGCACATACAAGCTCATAACCAACATACATGCTTACTTCTTTCAGTCTTTACCCTTTATTTTTCTTTTTTCCTCCCTCGTGGCTAAGTTATCCTTCGTCTTTATATTATTATTATTATTATTATTATTATTGGTTTGTTATTGTTTGTCTGGTATTTCAAAATAAAAAAGCACTTTAAGAAAACAAAAGCTTTGTAAAACAATGGTTTGGCTTCATATTGCTAATCAGGACCCATGGTAGTGGGTCCTATGTAGGATCGGCTCCGTAGGTGTGGTTTTCTGTCGAGCGCTTAAAAACGCTAATGACGCATCAGATCCATTTGAAAGGGACCATATATTCCAGCAAAGACAAGGCAAATACACAGCAAAAATGCCACTACGCTGTCTATCCATCTCATCTTCTGCCGTCCCCTCTTGCTTTTGCCTTCAACCTTTCCCAACATTAGCGTCTTCTCCAG
>JAACJT020001581.1:0-10772 GCA_009936485.2 Gymnarchus niloticus | reverse complement strand
TGGCAGAATGTCATCTCCCTGTCCTAGTGTAGGACGGCAGAATGTCGTCTCAGTCGTCTCCCTGTCCTAGTGTAGGATGGCAGAATGTCATCTCCCTGTCCTAGTGTAGGACGGCAGAATGTCATCTCAGTCGTCTCCCTGTCCTAGTGTAGGACGGCAGAATGTCGTCTCAGTCATCTCCCTGTCCTAGTGTAGGACGGCAGAATGTCATCTCAGTCGTCTCCCTGTCCTAGTGTAGGATGGCAGAATGTCGTCTCAGTCGTCTCCCTGTCCTAGTGTAGGACGGCAGAATGTCGTCTCAGTCGTCTCCCTGTCCTAGTGTAGGATGGCAGAATGTTATCTCCCTGTCCTAGTGTAGGACGGCAGAATGTCGTCTCAGACATTGGTCCTTTATCAGCAAATATCTTTTTGAAAATGTTTCTTTTTAAATACAATTATTAAATCTGTATTATGAAATACTAAAATCTATTTTTTATCAGTCACATGCAAGTTTTAGTTGGGAGATGTGTCACAAAACAAGTTCACATTGCCAGCAGGTTTCCATGGAAACTGCATTTTGCACCCTTAAGATGGCACTGAGCTATAAATTCTCTTTACATCCAAAGAATTTGTGTCTTTGCATTTTATTTTTTGTGTAATTTTATTCGAAGCATTTACTACACCTTTCTTTTTATGAGGAACATCGTAATACTGAATATGACTTAACAACCTTCTTCGCAGAGTAGTGAAATTAACAAAGTAACTGAAATAAATTGTACTGGACATGCAGTCATTAGTCAGCTGCATTGCCATACTAATGAGTACTTGTTTAGGATGGATACTGGAACACTGCTTTACGAATACTTACTCCCACCAATGTGTGGTGCATTTCACCTGGATGGACCTCTTAGGTGCCTCTGAATTGTTGTGATACATTAAGAGTGGTGATATGTAAACGTATAGAAACGACAGAAACAGCCGGGGGGAGCGATTACTGCTGAAACGTGGTGCTTACCTGGAACATGACCATTCACGTGATACGTGTCGCGAGACGGCTGATTCCTAGACACCTGGCAGGCCAGGGAAGCAGCGTGCATGAGCAAGGAACAGAGACGGGTTCGAACAACGATTAGGAAGGAGCGAAAACACAAGACAGCAGTCTCAGTGTCGGGACAGAAGGCGACGCACGGGAAGCACCGGGAAGCACGACGATTTGACACCATGCTGCTTCGGCCATCAGGGTCTTTGCCCATTTTCATGGCGAGATAACAAACAAGCCTTCTAGAATTACACAGCTGAAGCGAATGTACAGTGATGAGCCAAAATGTAAAGACCACCCTTAGCAAAAGAACTGGCTCTTCCCAGCAGCCAAATGGGAAGAAATTACACTTTCAGGAAATATATATATAGATATGCATGCAAATGAGAAAGGTGATGTAAATGGACAGGCACACTGGCACCAGATGCAGAAAATTGCAAGGTACCCGTCTGTCTTGGTGAAGCAGGTCCGTCCTTTGATGGACCGTCAACCCCAATGGCCAAGTGTGTGTGCGTGGTCTCAGGAGGGCGAGAGTGACTCCAGGTGTCCATTTTCCCCTCCCGTGTTACAAAAGGGATCTGAGAAGGAGAGGAAGACCTTCCACTGATTATCATTCTTCTGAAATCTTGAAATCACTTTTCATCAGCAAGTGATATTTAATCAACGAGTCACTGCGCATCTCTGCACTGTTATTGCCCAAATTTAAAAGGAAAACAAAGAAATGAATTATACTTGAGTACATGAAATAACTATTTAAATTTGTGGTTGAGTTTTCGGCTAGAATAAAGAAAGCCTTTTCTGGAGATGCTAAAACCCTTTTTCAGATTTTAGTTTTTATATTATAAGAGACCCAGGAACCTGCTTCGGTCATAAGCGATTTTTTATTTTGTGTCCTCTCCTCTCTATCACAGCTCTCCGTTGAACAGCGAGAGATGCTGTTTGGCGCCCCGGCGGATGACACAATAGTACTTCAAACTGAGTTAATGGCAGTAATCAGAATTGACCAGACATATATGAGCAACGGTTGATGTTTTTACATCTGAGATTTTTTTACCCTTGCTGCTTTTAAAAGGAAAATAGCCTTCATTAAAAATCCCTGAAAGCCTGTCCTAATCTCACTATTGCCAAATGTGGTTTTTAGTCATTAGGTGCATCTAATATACAACTAAATGAATAGTATCACATATCATCTAGCATTAATTAATGATGAAGCTGACCAGGCACAGCAGATGACCTCAAGCTACTCTTGGTTGAGTCATTTCAGTCAGATCAACAGAATATTCTAGAAATTCACCTGGACTGAATTTCCCTGTTAACTCAATATTTTGTTGGATTAAGGGATTTCTGGTGCATTTCAGCGAGTCTGATTTTGTTCTGTCCTCTTACATAACGGTTGAGGGTTCCAAGCAGTGACTTAAAATGGTTTCTAAAGCAGCGTCGGTCCACACATAAGGGACATCACGCCTGCTAAATTTTCCGAGGTTATCTATCACGCGTTTACAGTATGTGCAAGGAAGCCAATTTAAATGCACTGTCCTGTGTGAACGTGTTTAACAAAAACACAGAAGGGATGAGATGAGCGCTAGCTGTTGTATGTCAGGTTTAAGTATGCGGTTTAATAAGATGCTGTTATGAAAGTGGCATAGTATTCACTACAGTGAAAAACATTTTATTGAGAATACAAGGGTAGGAAAGATATCAATTTTAGCGCGTCTTTCGAGCAGTGGAAGTTTTGATCCACAGTTCAAGTTTTGAAGCGCTTGTTCTGAATGTGTTTTGTCGCAGTCTAAGGTACTTTGAGGTAGACTGAGATGTGCGTGCTGAAAATGTTCAATTCCATCACTCAGAATCAATGTGTCACTCCCAGAGTGAGTTCAGCGGTCTACCCCGGAGCAGGAAATGTTCCGCTTCCTGAAAGCAATCCCCAGAAGTAACCCCGTGTTAATAAACCATGATCTACCACTTCTTCTCATAGTACAAAGAGACACAGACTAGGAGCTCCACTCTCACAGGTTCTGAAAGGCAAAGAACATTGCGTCCTACTACTAGCATAATCAAGAAGCAGGCCCTCCCGTTGAAGAGGGCCATGAAGTCCTTCCTGTGCTGCTGTCTTGAGTGTACCTTTTCCCCGAGAACCACTTGCTCATCAGGACTGAAGTTCCAGAATCTGTCAGTAGCTGGTGAGGTCCAATTCTTGCATGTGATCTTTGATTTGAAAAAGCTTTTGAAACCACAGCAGCCTGTTGGGAGTAGCGGGGGCGGTGTCCGGGCTGATCCGGAGGAAGGTGAGAGTATCCCCGAATCCTCTACAGGGCTTCAGCACACTAGATAGTCACAGCACTCATTTAGCAGCACATGACGAGGCAGACACCACACTGCTAACACCACAATGCTAATGCCCTGCTGCTAACACCACAATGCTAATGCCCTGCTGCTAACAACATGCTGCTAACTCCACAATGCTAATGTCCTGCTGCTAACACCACACTGCTAACACCACAATGCTAACACCACGCTGCTAACACCACAATGCTAATGCCCTGCTGCTAACACCACAATGCTAACACCACGCTGCTAACACCATGATGCTAATGCCCTGCTGCTAACACCACAATGCTAATGTCCTGCTGCTAACACCACGATGCTAATGCCCTGCTGCTAACACCACGCTGTTGCTCCAAGTCGACCCTCATTAGATACCCATAAGAGCAACAGCTCCCAAACATGGGATTGCTGTCAGACCGACTCTACTGTGATTCACAGCACACAGGTCTCTTAAAGAACACTACATCCTGCGCTATGCAAACCAGTGTGCCCTAACCATACTTCACTATGCCCTGACTTATTCACTGCTGGCTAAATATCTGCCCTTCATTTAAGTATTTCTATCATGAGAACCTACCAACAAAACCTTCTAACTCCCCAAGCATTCCTTGTGTCTGCTATGTCTCCTAAAGCCTGTCATTCTGTGGCAACTTAGCAGTATAACACAGCTGGATGATAATAAACACATAAATGCCTATAGTTAAGTAAAATTTAAAAAAAGGTAACCGTAGATTTCAAAACTCTGACCCTTTCCCACTCATCTGCCTTTACAGCATCATTACTTTATCAGTGATTCGGGCCATCAGCCAAAAGTTCCTCAGTTTCCCTGACCGAACTGTCAGAAAGTCACAAGAAGTGTTCACGATGGAATAGCTTAACATGACAGACAACAGTACATCTTTAATGTGAGCGATGAAAACAACTGCGTTTCTATCGGGCTTAGAGTGAGTTAAAGCTAAGCGAGAGTGAAGAATGAGAAAGTTCTAATTGGCTAAAAAGTCAGAGTGTTACATGCTGAGAGAATCTCTGGAAAGCTCTGAAAAGCCACAGTGCCAAAGGCACATTTACTTTCGGACATGCGTTCAGTATGTCGGACTGAAAGGCTGGTAATAAAAAAAAAAAATCTACAGAACTGATCTTCAGTACTTACACATGAAATCTGATTTTCAGCATTTTTAGACCTTCTTTTTAAGACCTTCCCATGAACCCCGGTTCTATGTAATATGGCAGCATGTTATAGCAGAATTACCGCTGAACAACAGAAAAAGATGCCTGTCTTGTTTGTGAAGGTTCGAGGCCCGGGACACGCAACAAAACCACAGCGAGCCACGGAAACACGCGTGCAGGTTACACTTGGAGAGAGAATGAACATTCCCAAATGTGTGAAAATTCTGTTTCACACGTTAAACGACACCAAAAAGCCATAGCCGGGGTCCTAGAATGCATGTCACCATATTCAGTTAAAGAAAACACTAAATTTTATGTTTAAAAGCAACCTGCTCAATCCATAACATGGAACACAATTATGAGCCAAGTCATGCTGCAAATGAAATTCTTGACTTGACTGGGGAAACAGACGCAAGTTTAATGGTCTTTTTCTGATGAGACAGCTCATTTTTCTCTAGTCTGAGCATTTAAGCGTATTTAAACAGCTTTGTTTATCTCCTGGAGTCATTGTTCCCTGTGTTTCACCAAACAAAGCACATGAATTTTCCTATTTCCACAGAACACCAGCTTCACAGTGCTCCGGTTTTTGCCGTTCAATACAGCCCAGCCTGACTGCTCCACTCTACAATAATTCCCTCTTGTGTTTTTCCTCAAAGGCTCATTCATTTCCCATAGCTGGCCCCTGTGGTGAACAGCTGAAAACTGCCGTTTCGTCACAGATGAATGGCTCACCTCATTCCTTTTTCATCCAATAAACTCAGTCACATAAATCTAAATACAATCAACTTTGCTGAGTACTCAACTTTGCTCTAACAATGCAAGCACCATCTTACTGATTCTCTGTCACTTGTCATTTTGCCAGCAATTGTTACTGAACTCACCGCTGCTTCGTACTGAATAAGCATGCAGTCGTGGAAGGTTAATTAACGGATGATACGGAACTGAGTCTTTCACACCTCTCCAATTTAGGCTGTAACTCCAGACGGCAGCTGAAAATTAACGAATAAAATGTAAATGTACGTATATGGTAAAGTTTCATAATGGTGTAACCATTCTCAAGTCTAGGCCATCTGCAGGTCATGTACACTGAATGCATGCTAAACGTTCAGAGTTTAGAGGAACTGAATCGGGCACATTCGCCAGATATCAACACCTCTGTTAGAGCAGAAGGGCATACACGTATTACCCTGAATCCTGTGTTCCCATATGGGCCGTGAAATATGGGAGGATTTGATGTGCTGCAAGGACTAAGACAGCTGATGTGGCAGACACAGTGAAATCTTCATCTTCAACGTTTTTGTGTATATTTTGTCTGCAGGAATCATAGATGCGTACCAAATGTTACGTCACTGCAAAGTAGGATCACGTACAGTATATCAAGGCTAGGTCATGTAAGCTAGCTAATACCTGGTTTTCAAATGATATCACGGACATTTGACCGATTTCAATAGTAACTGGAAAGCATTTAGTAAGAAAACTAAAAAAACAAATTGATAGGATACTTAATGCATTACCAATGATTATATCTGTACATACAGGGTTAGGAAAAAACACCGCTTTCGTTGTTGCTAGTGTTATTTGCCCGAGTGGCTCATCCAGCACAGAAACAATGGCTGCCCTGTGCTTCCTAGTTTGGTTTCTTCCCTGGTCGCTTCAGTGAGTGCTCCTCGTTAGCCACCTCCAGCCACGGCTACTTCTATGTCCTCGCACGCTCTGTGGAACGCGGTCTGCGATTAATGGAGCCGCGGGCTGTGATGCGTGGCATCACATACAGTAGGTCAACACGACTTCTTAATCCCTTCCACACTTCCAGAGAGACCGAGCTCTTAAAGCAACACTCCTGATATGCTGAAGTCATGTCCAAATCTTTAAGTTTGTACAAATACCTCTTTGATTTTTTGGATATTGTCTTACTAATCATCTCACTATAAATGACTAAACCTGTAATTTTTTTAGGATTAGTCTGCAGGGATGCTAGTACATCATACTTGCTGTTAGATACGTCCTGCTTCTCTACACAATATGGAGAAGGACCGAATTTCACAGTTTGTTTCCTTTTATTTCGTTTAAATGCCATAACTCTACTTCTATTCTGGAAGCTGGCACAACTCAGCTAAAACATGCTAACACCACAGACACGCACACACAGCAGAGACATTGTTAATTCATGATCAGTGCTGGAGGGTTTGCTGTTTTCCAATCCAGCCAAGATCTTAATTATTTAAAATAGATTCAGCTGCTGGATAAAGTAAATCAGACCAAACTGACGGTCTTGGGTAAAACAAAACATTTTTCTTCATGTTAAATAAATTTTGGTTTCCCTCCGCATGTAAATAAAGACCTTTATGAACATCTAAGACTAGATTTTCCTTCAAGAATTCACAAGAAATGAAACAACAACACACATAAACACAGTATTGTATAAACAGCAATGAACAAATTAACTCCTCAGCTATTGTTTTTGGCTTAACTTCAAATGCTTCAAAAGCAGACTGTGGCCCCAACAGGTCGAAAGTATCCAAACATACTCTCAAGGGTCAAAGACTTACAGTCTTCTCATTATGCATTAGACTTTTCAAGCCATCGTTGTCTTGATAGCATCATTTTTTAGCAGTTAAATTGAAAGGTAGCATGCATCAACCGGGTAACTGCCTGTGTTCTCTCTTCTTCCGTGATTCTCTGGCACAAACAAATAGTGCAATAAATACTACAAGAAAAAATGCGACTGAAATTGAAATTAACATGCTCTGAAAGTAGCCATTTTTTATTGTTGGCTTTCAAGGACTAGGGTAATGGATTCTGAGTAAAGGACCTAATATTTCACGCTCAGAAGTACGAGGGCAAGAAAATGATTCACATCACAGGTACTGCGGAGGTGTAAGGCCCAGGTCACGCCCCTTATTTCCAATCACTGGTCATAATGCATGCCTGTGCCTCATGGACACAGAGGTACAGGAGTCATCTTCAGAACCCTTCAGAATCTCTTTCGGTTTTCAGAAATATGCTTGAAACTCTGACTCCTTTACTATAATCAAGGTTAAAATGATCCATCCGTCATATTTTACTGGCTCCAACTGTCACGAGGAGGTGATTTATGGAAGGACTCTGTCAAACACAAATTTTACTTAGAAAATTAAATGAAGCGCAAGCCCATTGTTTTGAAAAAGATCGAAAAAGTGAAATGCCACCCAAGTTCAACCTGGATGTTATGTGCCGCTGTATTTACATCCCAGTTCGCATCTTCCGTCTCTGCTTCTGTTTCCAAAATTCGCCACTCTACAAAAGACACCTGTCCCAGCATGGAGATCAGAGCTCTTTGCTCTCATTTGCTCTCTGCTTGCTTTACATTGTGATTGTGACTCTGGTCTGAATTCTTGTCTTACAATTTTCATTTAGCACTTTGGATTTGGCGTTCGATATTTGAAACTCTAGGCTCTGACTTTACGCTTTTCTATCTGGTTTAACGATTTTTACCTAGCCCCTTTGTAAAGTTGCCTTTCTGTCTATTGTTTTGGCCCTTTTATTAAAAGCTCCTCTCTGCACTTAGATCCTGCCTATGTCTAATCATTACATACACCCACAGTGGCCAGCTTTGCCTCCGAACACTTCAAAGTTAGACGAGTTGTATGTTCAGAGGAGCTCACCAGATCTATTATTGTCTAGCCATTCTACTCGAACCCGATGCATTTGCATTCCCAGTCAATCTTTGCTTTGGGAAAACTTACAGGCTAAAAGCAGGAGGCGCAGCTTTTCTGCATTACCTACAATGAGGGTCATCCTTTTGACATCATTCACAGAGACATTTTTTGGTCTTTCATTGATGGGTTTTCCAGCAATGATGATAAATATAGACCCAGTCAACTTATATATCGGTTGAGCCTGAATATATGCATATATTATACAGACCTCCTGGAATTTAAAAATATGTTATAATTCTATAAAAAGTTAATTCAGCTTTGGCAAAAATGAATCCCCTTAAGGGTATAGTTCATTCTACATGAATTAATTGACAGATATCTTCTGTCTAAAACAAGAAAATATTAAATACTAATCCTGCTTGCTGGAGAAAGACATACCTCATTCCTACAAGATAGGGCAACCCCCCTTTGCAAGAGAGGACTACTGAAAACAGAACAGGTTATTTCAATGCCTTGCTTCCTGATCCCCGTATGGCATCCTTCTAACATATGCTAATAACTCATCAAATTATTTCCATCTATCCGATTTCTCATAACCTCTTTTTCATTGCCGGGCCAAAAGCAAGCCTGGAGCCATTTGTAGGATGCAAAGGGCACAACATAATATGCTCTTACACACACACACACATAATTTGAGACACCAATCCAGCTAGAAGTGCGGGCGGATACTGGAGTGCCAGAGGAAACTCATAGAGTTAACAGGGGTCAGGGGTGGGAATGAAGCTACATCCCAGGAGGTGTAAAGCTACTCACTGAAGCACGGAGCAACCACAGGACCATACAGATTCACCACCCGATGGCTGTTTAAATAAAACAACAAAGGTAGCAGAAGGAACCCCTCTACACTTCATCACATCCCCTACCAGGAATTTCCAAGGTTACTGGATGGTCATGAACACCTGATCCTCAACAATGAGGTTTGTTCGCTTAATCAGTCTGTTTATTCATAGCTTATTACAGTGCTTGTCATTTTCTCTCTCATCATACGGATTTATCCTGGAATTGACCTTTAATCGAGTGTTGATAAAGTATACATTTATGATTGCTAATGTCCTCGTTCGAATATTATTCCTTACCCAGAAATGCATCTAGATTTTTAGATAAATGGCAAAATGAACGAACGATTGCCTTGTGTTCTTTGCCGAACCACAACTAAAATATACTCCTTTCATTTTTTATTCAAGTCCAGCCACCGGGAAAAAAAACGATGACCATCAAAATAACGCACTGCGTGACTATTACTTCTCAAACAAAACACATCACAGATGACCTTGGTGAAAAAAATAAAAAGTCTCCTTGAAAGCCTAGCTGTAGAGCGTGTTGTAAAGTTCAGATTCTAAACCCCAAGGCCAAATTCTTATAAAGAAGCAGCAGAACCAATGAAAAATGTCTAAAGCCTTCTGGGTATTTAACAGATAAACAGTATGCAAGCTTTTTAATGATCGTAAAATAACATGAGGCATGCAATGTTCTTTGGCTTTTGTTTTGTTTTATCAGCTTTTTTATAATGCTTGGTATTCATCAGGCTGAAATTGCTATTATGTGTGGGAAAGGCTGAATAATTCAGCTCAGTTCAATTTATTTTTATAGTGCCTTTCATAATACGGTTGCCCCATGGCGCTTAACGGGAGAGTGGAGTAATTACAATGTACAATGATGGAAAAGGAAAAGGCCGGAAGACCACGGAGGAACCAAAAACTCTTCTGCAAGGAGAAAAGAAATCCTCTGGGGGTCAAAGGTCAACAGGCTGCCCACGCCGTAGGGCATGGGACCATCATAGAGAGCAGGGAAAGATATATGAGCGGTACATATATTCAAAGGGTAAATTATAGTCAAGTCCATCATCTGGGTTGATGTCTCACCGACTTCCGACTCAAGCCCATGCACTAAGACAGAATGGTCAACTGCGTCAAAAGCAGCAGTAAGATGGAGGAACAAGAGCACCTTCACGCTGGCAGCATCAGTTGCTATTAATAAGTCATTCACAGTCCTAGTTAAAGGAGTTTCAGTGCCGTATCTCTGGTGAAAACCGGACTGGAATATATCGAAGATCTTATCTGCATCCAAGTACGACTGGAGTTGAGCTGCTACTATTTTCTTTAGCATTTTAGACCAAATGGGACGTTAGACATGGGCCTGTATTTGTGTTCCTAGGGATTTAAATTTGGCTTTTTAAGCAGAGGTCTAATGGCTGCTACTTTAAATCGATAACGTACAACACCCAAAGAAAGGGAGATGTTCATCATGCCGGGTACAGCTAGACAGTACATACGAGGAGTTTTTAATTAAGCAGCTGAGTCAGAACTGGATCTAAAGCACATCTGGCAGGTCATTATTCTTTCTATCTTTTCTTCATTTACAGGTTCAAATATACTGAAGGAATGCTATCGCTGTGTTTGTTCCCCACTCATTTGCAGACTGTTTGATTTTGTCTGATGTTGTTGATTTTGCTGTTAAAATACTCCATGACATTTTCAGTAGTATTATTAGCTGGTACTGCAGACTCAGCCTTATTGGATAGGCTGGCTATCATCTTTAATAGGTAGAGATGGTCATTATTATTG
>JAACJT020001579.1:0-14607 GCA_009936485.2 Gymnarchus niloticus | reverse complement strand
CCCCCCCCCAACCTTCTGGGGGTGAACCCCTCCCCCCCCGCATTGCATCCAAGTGTCTCCTTCCCACAATCTTGTAGGATGGAGAGGTGGATGGAAAGCCTGCCTGGAGCTGGCGGTCAATCTCGCAAAGCGATAAGTCACGATTTGCCGAACAGCACCTGCCGGTGAAATGACACGTGCTGCCCAGGGGATCGAGGGACCGTTCTGCCACCAGCTGCTTTGTCAGCGTCCAAGGCAACCACACGCACAACCAAAATGGGCCAAGAGCAACCAGGGCGACTGGGCCAACGTGAGCCGGACCGAAACCCCCCACCCAGCGTGACAATTACATTAGCCTTCATTACAAAAAGTTTTGAATAGCCAATCCATTTTTAGGGCATATTACACATCATAAATAAATTAATAAATCCTGTTAAGCCCAACTGCATAAAGCTTCATTTGAATCAAATTAAATATCAAATTAGCTACCATTTTGCGTAATTTCAGTTATTAATGCAGAGGCTCAATGAAAGAAAATAGCTAACTGTCACACAATTATGTGTAAATGTATAAATTACGTGTATTGATAGGTCAGAGTCTGCATGGTAATAGCCACCACTCGACTGCAGCGATAAGCAAACCCAAGTGGCATTCCAATATTATCATTGGAAGTTTCGTTGGGTCGTTAAATTATTTCTGGTCCTGCTTCTGTCACTGCTGCTGTGCCAGTCTGGTTAATTACGTGCCTCGTTATAATTCCATTTAAAACGAGGGCACATCAACACCATGTGATATGCCTGCCTCCTTGTCCTCTACCCCGTGTAAAATTGGCAGGCGCTATATGACCTCTTGTATACTTCAGCTGATAATAACCTGCAATAAATTCCGAGCCAGAGTGTTTGTCTGCTCTGCACCAAGCATTTTCCCGCCATTTTCCTACTTGTTTCCATCAAGATCAGCGAGGTGAGCCACATCTGTTCCGTTGTGTGTGCAAACTGCACCACGACGATGCAGCCTGCCATTTTAAACTGCCAGTGCCTGCTGGTTGGTTTGCCCCTGATCTGTTGACCTGTATAAAATATTAGATCATTGACGTTGCCTTATAAGCAGGTCTATAAATAATGTTGGGTCTGGCATCCCATCCAGTCTGCTGCCCTGTGTTGCCTGGGATAGGCTCCAGGGTCAGTGTGACCCTGACCCAGATTAGTGGTTAGAAGATGGTTGGAACTGATAGACTCAGGATACCACAGAACATTTAAATTTGTCTGAAATAAAGTGAGAACACAGATTTAGCTATAGGTAGGAATGAAGAAATCGAGCCATCGATGCATCCATACATCCGTACCTGTTTATCCAGTGCAGTCATGGTGAATTGAGGCATTCTCTGTCACAACAGTCCGTCCCCCTTTGTTGGGGCAGTGACCGTATGGGCCAAGTGACTGGGTCATGTGACGGGGCCATGTGACTAGCATGGATTTAAACTGAAAGCTGACGGAAATGTGGAGGGATCTTTGATTAAACTGACTTTCGACAATGCTGTCCAATCCCCAGCCAAGCATGTAGGATCGCTGTTCTTTCATTGGCTTAGCCAGTCGGACCGGCCAATTGGGAAGAGGATGGGCGGACTGACAGGGAGATCTGTGGAAACGACGGAAACATGAGGCAGGAAGAACTACAAACAAGGACTAAACCACTTAGGAACAAGAAGAACATCACAATATATACCATATATGGCAAAAAAAGATGTGGACACCCCTTTTCATTAATGGAACAGCTAATTAAGCCACACCCATTGCTGACGCAGATTAAACACACAGCCCTGCAATCTCCAGCAACAAACACTGGCAGCCGAATGGTACACACCGAAGAGGTCAGTGACTTTCAGTGTGGCCATCATAGGATGTTACCATTCAAACAAGTCAGCTTGTCAAATTTCTGTCCCAGTCAACTGCACGTAGAGTGATTGTGAAGAGGGAGGACACAAGGACACAGAAACAAAACAGAACCTGATCTCCCAGCATCAACAGCAAGCCTGCTGGTATGGCTGAATGGCAGAAAATCCCACCAATGACATTCCACCATCTAATGGAAGGCCTTTCCAGTAGAGCAGAGGCCATTATAGCAGCAAAGGGAGGACTGACTTCCTATTTAAACCCATTTGGACTGAAATGTTGCACAGGCAGGTGTCCACATATGTTTGGACATATAGCGTAATAGGGTACGAGAAAAACAACAATGAATGTGTTAGTCTATGTGTCCATGTTTCTCCAGTGACTTGCTGGTTTACAGAACTGGGTGTGAGGCCTGGTAACTAGTCGAGGGCAGAGGAATTTAAGGATGGCTGATCAGCCTCCTAACAGAGCAGGAACCACTCTCGAACGCGTCACCCTGACACAGAGGAGGAGCGGTACGACTTTCCGAGCCGGCATGCTGTAGGACTACACCTTTAAATTAAAGAACGACGGTGAAGAATAATCTAAACAAATGGTACGATTTTGGACTTGGCGTCAGTTCAAGCCAGTAGCACAGCAAGTTCTGATGAACGTCCAAGACTACAGGAATTCCCGTAAGACGCAGCGTTCCCTCAATCTGTCTCTCAGCATCTGTTAGATTCTTTTCATGCTACCAGCTTCATTATTCCAAATTTCCCATAATTCTTTGGGGCACGTGCCTCTGTGCCATCACCTCTCAGCTCAAGATCTTCTATATGACTAATGAATCACAGCGATCACAGAATCAGCATTTTGCCTCATTTCAGTGTTTTAATGAACACAGGCAGTAAGAACAGGATCTAAACAGGGAAGGCTTGTGGGTTATTCCCTCATTGGATTTCATAGCTTCGCCCTGAACAATTTTCAGCCCTCGCCCATGATGATCTTCAACACCTGACTACGCAGCCGCGATGATGCAGACGCAGGTGCATTTGACCATCTTTAGCTTTGATTAAGGAGCATTCTTCGTGGCATCGTTTGGATGAGCTTATGCAATGTCTCGACATTTTTTTCATCCTAGATTTGCATTCGTTTTTCATCGAATCTCGTATTGACAACAGGAGAGTCGAACCACTCCATAAACTCTTCTCTACCACATCCCAAAGACATTCAACGGGGTTAAGGTCAGGACTCTGTGGTGGCCAGTTCATGTGTGAAAATGATTCTTCATGCTGCCCGAACCACTCCTTCACAATCTGAGCCCGGAGAATCTTGGCGTTTTTGTCCTGGAATACGCCCCTGCTGTCAGGGTAGAAAGAATCCATTGATGGGATAACCTGGTCATTCAATAGATTCAGGTACTCAGCTGATTTCATTTTATTGCTGCATAACTTTGCTGAGCCTCGACCAGACTGCTGGCTCTTAAGTACCGTATTTGCTTTTTTAAATTGAAACATACCTCATCACTTGCAGGAGCTTGAACCATAATAAAATCTTATCTCCCCCCAACCATAAATCTGTAGTGACACCCCAGGGTGTCACTCAAAAGACACAAATCTGAGAATTACAAAGCAGCGAAGTAGTCAGCCGCACTGCTGACAATCTTTGCTGGATTATTTAGTAGCCTCCAGTCAGTACTCAAAATGGTTTATGATCAAACCCATCCTTCCACTTTTTTTTAAAAAACAGTTTCATTTAATGCGCCATTTTGAAACTCGTTCAGATTCGTCCTTTACAGAAGCTCTTCTTTGTGGCTGTAAATGAAACGACAGTCTGCTTATATTTGTGTATCTGTATTTGCCTGAATTCCTTTATTGACAACCAACTTGAGTTAATCTTTATCTCCCCTCACCTGGGGGTGACTATTGGCAGTAAAATGTAAACCGAACCAGATTGTATCGGATACCGTGTTGCACTTATGTGGATTCTGACTTACACAAGGATAAAGCACATAAACCGTTTAAAGACATCATCGATAGATTGACAGATTACGGCTCACTAACGGCTTTGATTTATTCCTCTGGTTCCAGCCCTCGTTTTTCAACCCCAAGTCTAATAAAATACAATCTACAATTGATTGTTTAATTTTTCTCTTTCCCAGAACTCCACGGAGATTTCTTAATGAAGATTTTGATGCGTATATTCACCATTACAGCCAAACAGCAGACATAATTACACAAAGGAGGTAGAATGGCGCAAGCATGATTATACAGCCATAATTACTGTGTTTTTTTAGTCGATTGAGTCACAGCGATATTTAGCCGTGCTTTTAACGTTAACCGAGCTATTTCGGTTTGCGTTGGCATTCGCAGAACAACAGATGGGCTCGATAAACCCTTTGCTTCGCTATAATTATAATTTTTATATCATTGACACAGTTTCTGAGATGCACTTTTTCACCGGTTCAGAAATGGGCCAACGATGACAACTGCGTGGAATTTAACAGCTTTGTGGAAATTCTGTTGCATTCCCGTTGGGCCGCCTTTATCTGCATGGGAATGAAGAGTTTTATTATAAGGACTCATGTTTATGGTTTTAAATAGCTATGATGCTACCCAGGCAACGTCACGTTTCATTATACCAAAACTGAAAATAGAATGCAGAGCCCCTAATACTGACATTCAAAATCAATTTAGCGCTGATTTCTGTTGATAATTGTGAGTCACAAATGCCATTTACAGACACCAGTCAGTCACAAGATATCCCACGTGCCTCCGAGAGAGATGCACTATAATGAAACATATCACAAAACAAATGAATTGCCTTGCCAAAAAAATAAATAAACTATTTGTAAAATGTACTGCAGTTTGCTTGCTCGTAAATTGAAGGCACATGGCTAAGGGTGGTCAGCATCTCCATGTGTAGCCTGCATTTGCGAGATTGTGTGCGTATTCACTAAGAATCAATGGGCTTGCATGAAAATCAATACGCATTTGTACAGAAACATCCTCAGTTTATCTCATTAAGGATGTTAGGGTGAACAAACCCTAAACCAAGGAGAACGGGACCACCGTGCATGAGTCCGGGACCCCTGCACCTGGGATTTCAGAATCAGACGCAGATCTCGTTTGAAATGGGAGTCCTCTTTCAACATCGATTCAGTCAAGAATAAGCTGTAAAATGTCAGGATAAAATGTCTGCGTTACCTAAACTGAGTGAGGAGAACATTAACCGATTTTGACGTCTCAGAAAGGCAGATGTATCAATGGTAATAAGCCAGCCACCATGACAGGGTGTATCTTATAAAACACCTCCATATACCGGTCGGCAACAGGTTTTTTTCGATATTTATTTTGCGCCTTAACAGAACAGGACATTCACTGAATCCCTGAGATTGGACTGCTGGTATTGTCACTGGGAGAGGTTAATCCATGTCAAGTGTCTGGTCCTTTATCCAACGTGCTCTGCGACTCCTGAGTGAAGTGACAGAGACCGCTCCTCCAGACACTGTCTCTTCCTAAAACACTGCGCCTCCTGTGAATGATGTAGGTAACTGCAGGGCAGTCCACCACCCTGGTTCCTTCAGCTTCTGTGTGGTGACCTTTGACCTGCCATACAGATCAAGTACATCAGACCTCAGTTAACATCCTAGAAGTGGACAGACACACTGCTCAAAATGGAACCCTAACAAGAAACATTTTTACAGATTATGCAAATGCGATTAACCAAGAGTTTGCTTTTTTTCTGGGCTAATCCAACATTTGGCAACAGTAAAATTTTCTCTGCGCCGCTGTCCCTGCTACTGATCAGCAACCTGTTATGGCATCCAGACACGACCGTGCTGAAGGCAAGACGCTGGCCAACAAAGCAGATTCTTCTCAGATCCTTGTTTTTGCCCGGCCTTGTCAAACAACATACTTCTGGATGGCAGTTATACTGGACCGCACCTCCCTGCCAAAATTAAATGCGCTCTTCAAACAGCACTGTCTCACCTGACATGAGAAAAAGCCACAGTAATGCAATTTGTACCATTAAGTGCACCATTTTCCCGGCCATCCACTGCAGTAGCAGAGGAGAGGGAGGGAGCTGGCAACCCCTAGCAGCTGACGTGGAAATTTCTGGAAGACAGACAAAGGTTGTGCAAGAATGAAAGATCCTTTATGAAGTCCCCCCCCCTTTCTCTCTCTTTGGAAAAAAAGATGATGAATGATGTTGGCCATTTGTGCAAATATAGGTTGGTATATAGGAGTTTTTTTAGGTCTTCCCCTACCCCATCGCGCTCTGCATGAGATGCACACAAACTCATAAAGATGAGAATGAAGCATGGGGTCAGAGCGTGGGGTCCACCATTGCTCTGGTACCCCGGAGCAGTGTTTGGGGTTAAGGCCTTTGCTCAAGGGCCAAACAGTGATGTGAGCACTCTGCCAGCCACAGGGATTTGAACAAGCAACCTTCCGGACAAGGAACCCTGTCATCCATCATCTTCATTGCTTGATGAAATTATGGGACCATAAAACTGCTGTGCTGCTTATTTGACACATTTCTGGTGGCCCCACGTCATCATGTGCAACATTATCTTGGCCACATACACCGGACCCCCTGCCACCCCCAACTGTTTGAGCACTAATATGTGAGGACAATGATGTCATTTGGAATGAGCGGGAAGAACACTGGACTAAAATTAATGGGGAACAGCCATGTAGGAGCTGAAAAACCTAGTAAGTGCCAGCTAGATCTATGCAAACGCTCGAACCTGCAACCCGAGACTTGCAATGTAACTGCACTGCCTGAACCATCTAACTTATACTTAACATCCTAAAACCTAGCTATAAAACTGTATTCCATGCAGTATAACTTGAAAATATAATCTTCTGACTAAGTAAACCATAATAAGTTAGGAAACTGTGCCTCCCTCAAGAGAACCTTCTCCTGCCAGTTAATTACAAAGTACATAAAGTGTATGACATAACTTAAAGTGCTGTATTTTTCTTGGCTCCGGAATTACAAGGGATTGAATTATTTAGAATGGGTCTTCATAGGCGTTGCCAGTTTTCTACTCTCAAACTGGCAGGCTGTAGTGACTTGACAAAGTAGCACAATTCCTATTCCGCACGGCGGTTACACACTACTCCTGTCATACTGTTTACTCATGACCAACAGCAGAGCAGCGAGAATTTCAGACTGGAAGGAGGCTGAAGAGGTACAGCACGCTTGATTGTTCTCTAGCTTCCTCTGGACCGACTCCACCAACAAAAGCTTGCAGCATGGACTTGAGAGGGAGAACGTCAATTGACATCTCACTGCTGTTTTACTTGGGACACCTGGAAATGCTCTGTTTTCTTTAGGGCCTATAAGTGACATTTGCAAACAAGCTGAAACCAAGGGTACCCACTTTTTGCGATTCATCGCCACCACAGAGCAGACGAGGTTTCCTTTTATGGTCGAAGGATGTGACATCATTTCCTGCTTGTGCGACAGATTCAGGTTTTGCCCCACCTCCACCATAATGCTTTATCCGTCACAACACAATCTATGTATACACCAAAGGAGCTAACGGCTTTTCGTTATCTAAAGAACCAGCTTCCATTTAAGGACCCACCATTTTCAGACTAGTAGCATGACTACCAACCAAAGTGATTTTAGATTTTATTTTCAATCCATGTCAATACATCCTGCAAATATTTACTGGTTTTCAGCTGTTAGATGGTGGGGGTGACAGCAGATAGGATTATGGCGCACTGTCAGCCTTCAGCAGGAATTCATTAAATCTCATGCTGGACATGGGTTAAGCTGACTTTTTGCACCACAGAGAATAATGAAATGGTTTCCATTGTTGCAAACAATGTCAACATGACTCCATTAGATTCATGAATATGACAACCATCGACTGAATAGAGAATGTGTGGAAATTAACACCATGGAAGAAACTATTCAATTCATTTTTATAGTGCCTTTTGACGACACAGTTGCCCCGAGGCACTTAACAAGAGTGTGTCATAATAACAGAGTACTTAGATGAAAGAAGGCCAGGAGATAATGAAGGTAGAAGAACCAAAAATGAATCAGCAAGGAGAAAAAAACATCCTGGGGGTCCAAGATCAACTGATGGTCCAACTCACTTGGGCATGCCACCATTACACATCGCATCATCTGTGAGCCAGGTGTTAATGCTGATCACAGTAAGATCTTGCTTGTAGACTGCAATGCAGAAACACGCTGATATGAAGGGGTTTAATGGTGGGATAGGCGAGGAAAGTAGGAGGGAAGAGGAACGGCGAGCTTAAACACAGGTTCACCTGTATGAGTAGACAGTCTGAGAAACTGAGAAGGACCTAGAGAAGTCCAGTGCACCACGGTTCGTTCTTTCATAGCGTGATTAATATGTCGACTTGGCTGGAAGACCAGAAACAGCCCACACATGCTGAACGTCTCAGTTTCAGGACTACTCAGTCTACCTTAATACCTGGATGAAGCCTGGAACCTTTTATCAGGAGAATACGTTTGATCAGTACGGGGTGAACAGCTGTATTGGAGGATTATGGGAATTTAACATTTGCAATCCAGACTATGATTGACAGCGCATGATAATCACTCCTCCTGCCGGTTGCTGGTGTTTCCAGTGAGCACGTTTCACTGCAAGAGTTCCTACACTGATACCTTTGCTATAATGATACCTACTTAAACAGATGTATGAACCCGCACTGCTGTAATTTTAATACCGTAAATTCATTCAATTTGAGATTTTATAACAAGATAGGGGCACACGGTTGGCACTCTGTCAGTCTTGGGATCAGAGTACTATTATGGGCTTTGCGTCATTGTAAGTAAAAGCTCCAGGTGTTCAGCCAGCCAGCCTGACAGACACACACACACACACACAAACACACACACACGGTCGTCAATGGAAATAACGCCGGGTATAAGAGTGTGCATTTCATACTTGCAAATGAGTCACGCACCGTGAACCAGGGGGTGAGCAGACCCCCTGGATGGGCTGTGATAAATTTAGAGTCGGGGCTGAGCCAGAATAAGCGTTTGTTTGGTCTCTAATGGACAGGGTGAGCAGGGTCTGACGTACGTGTGAACTGGGCTCACTCCAGAGTGTCACAGCCGGAGTGCGACGTCGCCTTTCGCACGCGGGATTGATGAGCGTAACACGGTTACTTTGTTTCCACGGCGTAGCAATAATGGAAGAACGAAACGCTCGGAACTCGGGGGCTCATTAGATGGCTTGGTAAACATGCTGTGTGCTCAGTGAACACGGTGTCATTGGGCTTAGTGGCTGAATTGTAATGTCCCTCGGATAGTTCCCCGTTGGTTTGTAAAGTCTTATACTCAAAGCCATTAGCAGTATTATAAAGGTTCCGCAGTTTGACGCGGTGACCAAAGTTTATTTTAAATGCCCTTTCAGTTTAAATATTGAGGCACATATATCTTCTTAATGGATTGCAAGGTGCTGTGTGACGTGTCAGCAGCGCTAGTTAGCATGAGTTTGATTACGCAATTAAGTGGACGATTCGTAACTAAAATCCTGCCGTGTGAATAATGGTACGCATATTTGCCCTGGGGAAATGGTTTCGAACGTCAACGTGAGACATGATCTCTGCTGCAAGTCTTTCCCTTTTCATCACAATAAAAACATCACATTACATTCTGATCACAGTAATCTTGGTCGTTCATTCGTCTCTGCTTGTTTAAGATGGAGGAAAACAGATCAGTAGCGTTTCAGATGGTTAAATTCGTGTCTTGGGAGACCTTTTCCTACAGATACACTATAAATCCTATACCTGCTCTTTCCCCTTCTAATCATTCTAACCAGCTCTGATCATGGGGGCTGTGGCTGTCTTTTTACTGGTAGGTTTCCCAAATCACCCTGATGCAGACAAAATCACCTGTTGCTGCCCCTCTGCCTGGCCCGTATTTAAAAAAAAAGGTTTCTGGACAAACTCAACGTTGAACGTTGCGCCCACTGTTAGCACGAGGGCGTCTTTCTATTTGTGACCTTCCATATCGCACACACCTGGACTCACGTTCTTCCGACACGTTTGCACTTTGCCGGTGACCAGGGCTGAAGACTTGACAAACTGAATTGTTCGAACGGTGGCATCCTTCGATGGTGCCACGCTGCAATGTTCACTGCTGGAGGTTACATGGCTGTGTGTTTAATGATCTGCCTTATAGTCATATATATTAGCCAGTTCACTAATCCAGAGGGGTGCCCACAGACATGCATACCTATGGCATACATCGACGGTGGATCGAGTGATAAAATCCAGTAGCTTCTGAGAAGCTGTTAATGTGGTGGAGAGACAGCAACACAAAAGCCGACGGGTAGTGTGACAATTAAAGAGACAGCCTCATAGCCCAGCAGTATACGTACCTGGTGGAGAGCACCTAAATAGTAAATTAGATAATGTTTATGTATTATTTTATTTGGTTAATGGCACAGTAAATTGATGCAGCCGTTAGTATGAATATTTGAAGGGAGGAGACAAGTATTTAGACGCTACTCCTGTTTGTCTTACGGGCAGTTTTGGCAGTTAAAGTGAATAAAAAATTATTCCTGAGCAGAGTAAAGAGTTGTTTTGATGTGGGAATTGTCTAGCCCTTAAAATAAATGACCCGAATTACCATTCTGAGAGTGAAAAAAACTGGAATATTACTTTAGCTACACGGCTAACTACATAAACGTCATCCCAGAATTTCAGGAAATCACCCGGAGCAGTGGAGACAGGCTGGAAATGTGGCTGGTTTGGTTACAGAACCGATCTTGGTGTCCTTCACCACGGGCAGTCACTGGGGTGAACTGGGATCTCTGGACTGGCTTTTTCTAGGCGGGTTACAGGATGTTTGCCAAGAGGCATGTGGCATGACCATAACAACTGACTCCAATGATTTGTTGACCCCAGCTGTCGTGGTGTCCACTCTTGGTTTCCAGTTCAGGTAGATGCTATTATGGAGAACATTAAATGTCCTGGCTTGTGGAAAGCCCTGCCAAGATCCCACTGATCTGAATGCTGAGAGAATGGTAGCCTTGAATGGAATTGGCTGCTCTAACATGCGTGACTTCAGAGTGACTCTGTGCTGAACCAATCGTCCGCTGTTTTTCTGAAAAGCCCTGCCATGACACCCATCAATACCTGAAACAACAGTAAAGGAAACGTAATGAGGTAATGAAGCCCAGGGGGTAAACATAACAATTTTACGTCCTTGGTGAGTTTTATGGGTGGAAGAGGTCCTGCCATGCCCCCCACCAGGCTATTTTGAGCTGTTTGCTCTTGAGGATGCCCTCCATGTTGTCTCCGTTCTCGAACCCCAAGCCGCCCCCCCCACCGCCCCACCGCCTCTAATGTCGTTCATTCTCCTGGTGATGGGTCTTCACTGTAAACTCTCGAAATAGGAGGTGACAGTAGTGGGCTGGCCCTGTACCTCCACGAAGCACAGGCCACTCTGTGCGTTTCACACCTATTCATTTGCCTCAGGTGAAGATCATATTAAAGAGCACTTTAAAAAAGCGGAGTGGACATTAACCTCTCGGCTGCTGAAATGGATGCCTGCGGGGCCCAGTTCCAAGCAGGCTAATGGGCTGTCCTGTCAAAACACTATGTTCTCCACCTTAGTAAAGATTTATAAGGCTTTTTCCATTACAGAAAAGGGGATATTCATCCATCGTACCTCAAACGACTGATTCTGCCTGCCATTAAAAAAACTCTAACCAGGTGAAGGGTCACAGGGCCCCCTGGGGCTGATGACGAGCACCATTCCCTGGTTCTTGTGATTTGTCTGGACCGTAAGTGTTCTCTGTGGGTTGTCAGAGAAATCTGCTTCCCCTGCGAGAGCTGCCATGGGAATAAAATGTCAACTAACAAACAGACAAAAACACTATGGAGTGTTCAGTGTGAAATATTCTCGGTGCTCTTCTGGTTGTGTTTCACCCTCCTTTTCTGAAAGCCGTTCTAAAGTTTGCCGCATACTTAAAAAGACGTGTGAACTTGCTGAAGTCCAGACGCCTCTGAACACGTCACGGGCGACAAACGGTTGTGTAGTTCACCCTGTCAACACAAGGGGGTGAACAATGATTTTGTGTGATTTTGTGTCTTTCACTCCAGCTTTTGTGGTGAAACAGGGGTGCAGTGAGGAGTGGCACTGTTTTACAGCCCTGGAGTTATGAGTGGGTGATGGTGGTGTGTGTGGGGGGTGGCGATGAGAAATTGTGTGGCACCCCTGATGATTTTTGGGAAGACTGGCCTCCAGCAATACACATTTGGCCCACCAGGAAAACTCTCTTTACACTACACTGACAGTAGTTTGAATTTCTGATTCTCTGCCTGCCTGTGACACTTTGGTCGCCGTGGTGACCGTTTTTACAACAGCATACCGCATGTTGGGTAAACGACATCTTTTATCTGTTTAGTCTGCAGTATATGGGCAGCTTAAGACTCTGCCTAGTATCTCTGTCCCTCATCATCAATTGGTCTGATCCACCTCATGCCCCCCCCACCAACTTTCTCTCAGGTGGTCCATCTCTGTCCGCACCACGTGATCATGTCAACCTCCCCCCCCCATGTATGGGAAATCAGTTTGCTCGACTTGGGTGTAGCCGGCGAGGTTCCAAGGTGGCTGTTAGGTCAAGCCGAAGGTGCTGGTGAAACTGGAACCAGCTTAACTGAAGTGTACAGTGAAATGGTGACCCAGTGAACCTAACGTTCGCATCTAAATCGAGAAACACGACCTGCAGTTTTATGCGTTTCTCATTTCGCACAATGGTGCAGTTATCGATGTTCGGATGAGAAGATGAGACAGGCAATAGCTGTGTACGTATTCCAGAGCACTTTTAGGGGGCTTTAACAGAAGACATCTGACATTGTCTAATTAGGATAGGCGTCTGAGTGTTTTCTTTTTATCTTTAATTAAGCATTGCTCTTTTTTTCTGTAAATCTGATTTATTTGGCACCTTTTGTGTCCTGCAGTCTCTGGAACGGAGGTGGACGTGGCCTGGTTTTGTGGGTGGGGGTCCGGCAGGACTGGAATAGCGTCTCTCAGGCTCTGCCTGAGCACC
This sequence comes from Gymnarchus niloticus, assembly GCA_009936485.2. Lineage (NCBI taxonomy): Eukaryota > Metazoa > Chordata > Actinopteri > Osteoglossiformes > Gymnarchidae > Gymnarchus > Gymnarchus niloticus. Next base: position 1,698 of record JAACJT020001579.1, on the reverse strand, counting down.
CGGTGAGCCAACATTCTTGTTAAGTGAAGACTACGCTAACGAGGCGAGGGAGGTGCACCCCTTAGATGAGAAGTCCTTTTCGGCCAGTATAAGCAGTCACGAAATGTTCCGGTAGCTGACTTTTCAGCAGTCTGGTCATGTCTCTATGCGTCTGCCGGGCGACGGTTTTGCCGCAGATCTCCCATCCCACCGGCCTGTCTCTCCCGCGAGGCGCTGTTTGGATCGACCGCCTCCAGGCCTCGAAAAAGCACCTTCGTTCTAATCCTCATAAATACCCCCGGCTTACTCTTTTTGTTTTCCTCCTTCGCGGTACACTTTAAGATTCCCTTTTGCTGTCGACTGCTGGCGTAAAGAAACGGCAGACCAGTCCTGGAAGACTCCCGCCTTCTTCTACAATAAATTCCATTTATTAATAAGGAGAGACCTAAGATCAGAAGAACTGATTCTCGATTTGACCTTTCGTTGAACTTCCCAGGGAGCCCAGGGCTTCAGACAGGAATGTCGCCGGAGTAAACTATGTCCATGTTGTATTTATGGAATGCAAGTGCAACGTTACATAATTCGTATTTGGTCTTTGTAAATAAAATTGCGATGAAATGAAGATTTCAGTGTGTATCTTTTCTGCTGTGTCGACCACAGCTGGTGGCTTTATATGATTCCCAATTCCTCTGATAACCAGATTACCTTTTATGTACAGCAGAAGAAGTAAACAGGCTTGGGGGGGGGAGTATGTTAATACCAGAAAACAGGAGCTGTGTTTGTGTCTCGTGGAGCGCAGGACGGGATATGGGAAAAGCACGTTACAATGTGCTGAGGCAAATAAGCTAATTAAATCAAATCTTGTGTTTCTCTAGTCACCAGACTGACTGCCCAGAGAAAGTGAAACATGGATTTTGATGTTTCTTGACAGTTAAGAATCTGTTAGGAATCTGAAGGTATTTTAAAAAATTAAGAATAAAGAGGCCTAAGAGTGGTATATTTGTAAAGAGGTTTCAAGGGTGTTGCCTTCTATCCTTGAGAAAGGTACTTAACATTAATTATTAAAAACGTGGGAAAAAAAACATTAAACAAACTAGGGTATGTAAAAATAATGAATACTGCAAAGACGGATTTTGTTGTGAGCTCTTGTTTAGAAGATGCGACAGCATTGGTGTGATGTAGTCATGCATTTCGATTTGCGCTCCTGTGCTGCGAAGTCCTCTTTGTAAACAAGGACAGCGTTCACACCTCAGGGAGGACTGCTTGCACACTGCAAAAGTGCTGACAGATTCCCTGCCCTGAATTTTGACAGTAACTCTGCAATGTACTGTATCTCCTAATCTGTAAGCATATTTAAAGATGCTCCAGACTTAAAGATTCAGAAGTCACCCTTTCCGAAGTCAGGCTTACGAAAGCACAGAATATTCAGACGTATCTTGCTAAGAAACGTTTTGCGGAGACGTCTTATTTGCTGTTTTAGCAAGCAGCACTACGAAAAGTGTTGTTTATTTGTACAGGCTCTATCCTCAATAATCGCACACATACAGACCATCTCTTCCATACAGGACATGTGTACACCGCCTCCTCATTAATGGGACACTTATGGACCCCCACTCCCTTACTGGGACACATGCAGACCACCTCATTAATAGGACACTTATGGACCCCCACTCCCTTACTGGGACACATGCAGACCGCCTCCTCATTAATAGGACACTT
>JAACJT020001578.1:0-14608 GCA_009936485.2 Gymnarchus niloticus | reverse complement strand
AGGTTTCTTCCTCTTGAGGGAGTTTTTCCTTGCCACTGTCGCCTTTGGCTTACTCTCTGGGGACAGTGGGCCCGGGATTATGTAAAGCGCTTTGTGACCGCGCTCCATATTAAAAGCGCTATATAAATAAAATTGAATTGAATTAACAGAAACAAAGCCTTGTAGTTCAATGATTCACAGAGAAACAAGTTTTCACATCTGTTTTAGAGTTACAAGTTTTCTCAATGTGTGTAGATTAACACACAGTTGTGAATTCTGAATAACGCCTTTTCTCACTTATGCAAATAAAAAAGACACCAGCGGATTCAGAATAAGGCTCTTTTTCAGCGTATGCAGATTAACACATACCGCTGTGGATTCCAAGTGATGCCCTTTCTCAGTGTATGCAGATTAACACATACAGCTGTGGATTTGGAGTGACGTCCAGAGCAGCACCTTCTCTCACTTTACCCTAATTTAATGGTGGCATTTCTTTTACAAATTTGTCTCATTATACCAGTCAAAGGCCAGTGATTAGCCTCACAAACTAATTTGACACCTTTATGTGTTTAACAGTGTTTAATCTCCTCTTCAAAGGACCTGCAAAGATGAGTATCTTTAAAAGCTGATAAACCAAATGGATTGTACCTGTCATGTGACCAGTGTACATGATGGCATTATAAGGTGGGATGTTAACAGTCTGAATTGTCTCTTTGGTCTGTGAGGTCAGTCATAACATGTGAAGCGGGTTTATTAGATGCTCACACAAACCCTGCAGACTGCAAAAGATAGATGTGCAGCTTTACCGTTAGGTCTCATTTTACAGAAAAATGCTGTAGGGCACTTACAGACCTGTCTTTCTGGTGGGTGGAGATCAGCAACATATGAATTCACCTGCTACATTTTAACGCTCATGTGAGCCCCCTTTGTTCAGGAATACCTTGTCTTCCTTTTACACTTGGAGTTGTAGCCCTTTTCAAAATGGATCGTGACATCAGCCCTGCATTTCCCGCTGGCACTTGATGTAGCATGAATTGTCTGAGCCTGATCTCCCCTAGGGAGGCATGCATTCAGGAATCAAACTGTCTCATCTTTTTGCACTTGCAGGGATTTAAAAGGCTCTGATCTCTCAGTTAAAAGGAAATTGCATGTGAGAATGATCTGCTTGAAATAAAAACATTCACAAGTCCAATTTCAATCAATCAATCAATCAATCAATCAATCAATCAATCAATCAATCAATTGTTATTTATACAACACTAGCTCAACCACAGGGTTTACAAAGTGCTTTACAGGAATTTTAAAAAGTAGAGCAACAACAAAAAAGAAATTGAAAGTCAGAAATTCAAAAATAATATTAAAAATCATGAAAGTTTAAAATTATAAGTAAACATGGAAGAAAAAAGCCAAATAAACATATTCAATAAATGAAATAACTCATCATTATAAATTAAATGCAAATGTGTTTTCCCCAGCATATTTATTGAAATTTTCAAGTGTAACAATAAAAAACAAACAGCAGATACTGTGATACATCTGTCAGAAGAATAATAAAATGCCACAACAAAGTCACAATATAAAAAAACAAAAAGAAAGAAAAAAGGTAGTCCACATAATGAAAGTGAAAATACATACATTACATGTGCAATTGCGCAGTCATATAATGCTTTTTATTCTATCAACATCACAGTCTCCCAGATCAGAGCTTTCAGCCCAGGTTCTCTACAAGGTTAACCCTTTTAACATATAAAATGAAGAGGCGCCATATTTTCCAATCATTCCTCAATGAACCCTTTAGTATCAGCCTAATCTTTTCTAATTGAAGAAAAAATAAAATAACTGTTATCCATTTAGAAAAACATGCTAGTAATGTAAAAAAGGCAATGGAGTCCTTCTGAACTGAAGATAAACAGGGTGAAAAGGAAATCCCAAAGACGGCAGTGAAGGGACTGGGTGCGATCACTACTCCAGTGATATCAGGTTTTGAAAATGTCTGTCCAATAGTTACACAAAGATGGGCATAACCAAAACAACTGGATAAGATTTGCAGGGGATTTATTATATCCGTCACAAGCTGGAGATATACCTTTGTGTATCCTAGATAATCTAACTTTGGTGTAATAAGTACGATGAACGAGTTTACACTGTAGGAGGGCATGTCTTGCACAAATAGAGGAATTATGCACCTGACTTAAAATATCCAACCAGAGAGCATCTGATATTGTCTCTCCCAAATCCGTCTCCCAGAGGGCCTTAATGGTGTTTGAGGTTTGAGAGCACAGAAGATGAATTTTGTCATAGATATCAGAAATTAGACCTTTCAAAGAAACAGCAGGAGTCAAGAAATAATCAAGATGTGTGTCCTTTGACAAAGCAGGGAATCTGGGAAATTTGTCATGCACAAAACTTCGGACTTGTAGGTATCTAAAGAAATGCTGTATTTGAAGGGAATATTTGTCTGAGTGTTGCTGAAAAGAAGCAAACACATTGTCAATATACAAATCTTGTAACTCACAGACACCTAATCTAAACTGGAGTGAAAAAGCATCGTCTGCTAGGGAGAGTGGGAAAGCGTGATTTGCCACTAGAGGCACGTGAATGGAGTATGACTGCAAGCCAATGTTTTAAAATTTTAAAACTGAGCCAAGATCTTGAGTGAAGTTCTGACAATTACATTCCTTGTATAGAGAAACGTGGAGGATAAAATAGAAGCACATAGAAGAGCCTTTAAAGAGACTGGATAGGCAGAGTTCTTCTCCATGTTTAGCCATTTGGATAAAGAATCAAGGGCCTGCTGTCAATCAGTATCTAATAAAACAAATAGTTGAGCTGGGAGGGTGAATATCAAAGAAGGGCTACATGTTAAAGATCCAGCAGGTGCTTTTCCCTGATACACCATGAAAATAAATCAAAGCAGCATTATGGTTATACACTATAAGCTTCACTTTTTTACAGTGAGCTGAGTGAACGTTCAAAGTCGGCTCACATTCATATACACAACATTCGGATGTACATGATGTGCAAATATACACACATACAGTTTTTACTCACAAATACAAAATGCAGACAGTATATAAACACATACATGAAGAGTATACACACAAATACCTCCCTCTATGTCCCTCTCTGTGCCTCTCAGTCCCTCTCTGTCCTGTTCTGTCCCTCTCTCTTCCCTGTGTCTCACTCTGTCCTCCACTGTGTCCGTCTGTGTCTCTCTCAGTCGTGTTCTGTCCCACTCTGTGGCTCTCAGTCCCTCTCTGTCCTCCTCTTTGCCTCTCAGTCCCTCTCTGTCCCACTCTGTCCCCGGTCATGATATAATCCCATTCACCACATACTCTTTTTAGGGGCAGCTCACAGTGTTCTCTCTCCATTGTCAGGATCACCCAAAGAAAGAGACAGCAGTTGCCGTGGCCCTGAAGGCCAATTTCTACTGCCAGCTTTGTGACAAGCAGTACCAGAAACACCAGGAGTTTGACAACCACATCAGCTCCTATGATCATGCTCATAAGCAGGTAATAGATCCTGTTTCCATGCCAGTGCAAAAACATTTACATTTTTTTATTAAGCAGATACTTTTGTCCAAAACAATACATAAGTGAGGCTGATAATACCAGTTACAAGTGCAGGTTAATGTTGGAGCAACAGCTATGCCAAACATTATTAGGCCCTAACATCAGATGAAGCTAGTCAAATCAAATCCCCATAAGGACTCGGTTCCAATTAGACAAGTACAAAACACCAGAGCGTCCAGTATTGCCACAGGACCATAAGCAATGAACAGCCAATGAAAACCAGAGGGACTGTGACCAGTGGAGTGTTCTAGGAAATGAGTTTTACTGCCTTAGCCTACTTCTGAGTTTTGCATGCTACAGATTGTAGCTCACTTTCAAATGAGGTATATTGCCATGGCAATTTATGCTGCACACCTAACCTGCTCTGAGCAGGTTTAATTGCAGGCTAAGAAACTAAAACTGACATAAGTCCCACCATTTCACCAAAAAATGCTCCTAAAAGATTCGCTCTTTAACTAAATAGGTCATTTGCATAGAAACTCAAGCTCAAGAAGATCCTGTTGACCTTGATATACATACATTAAAGGCTGTCTTCACAGGGTAAGGATACTTAGAGACTGGTGTCATGACAGCACATTTGCATGACAGGACAAAACAAAAAATGCTTTTCTCTCAGCAACTGACCAGAACTTAAAGAGCAAAATCACGGCGAAAAGTCCTGAGAAATGATGACCTCCCATGAATAAACTTTCACCTCAGCACAGACCTGACAAACAATGGTCGAGCCATGAATGAACTCTCACCTCAGTACAGTCCTGATAAACTATAGCCATGCCATGAGTGAACTCTCACCTCAATACAGGCCTATTCAAAAGGGATGGTGGAAATCTGAGACATCAGTCATACTTTGGTACATTTTCCACTTTCAGCTGTTTATGATGAAGAACCCCTGAAAAAGAATTCATGTTATAAACATTTTTCACCCCTAAGCTCACAAGCTAATGGTTTTGGAGATCAGTATAAACATTAGGGGCATGAAAATGTTCTTGCCTTCTCAGCGGCTGAAGGACCTGAAGCAGAGGGAGTTTGCACGAAATGTGACATCCAGGTCCAGGAAGGATGAGAGGAAAAAGGAGCGATTATTGTGTCGTCTGTACCAGCTGACTGAGCAGCGTCCAAAGGTCCAATGGTGGGGCACAGATAGGGAAGACATACACAGCACATACACAACATACAGACATCAGTGAGACTGTGCTGTCAGCCTTATGCCTCCCTGCAGACCACATCAGTTCTGCTGTGGATGCACTCCTGGGCCACACACCTCCTGATGGACCCCCTCCTTCATGTCTTGTCTTTATAGGGCTCCAGGTAGTGGCCCAATGTTCAGGTCCACCACAGTGGCGGTGGACAGCACCTGTGGCACTGTGCCAGATGGTGGGAGCCAGAACAGCCACAGCTCTGAGCCCCCACTGACCTTGCAGTCCAATCCTGGCAGAGAGAGGCGGCAGGTCCATGGTGAGAAGGTGGCCTTCTCCTTTGCTTTCCCAAAGAAGGCATCTGTAAGGCTGGAACCATCAGCTGCAGTCTTTTTCCAAAAGAGCACACAGGAAACTACACAGCAGGGCACCTCCAGGCTTAGGGAGGCATCCACCATGATTAGCCATGATCCCTCTCCCATTGACAGGTGTAGGGCTTCCAGCATCAGCCAATGGGAGGGCAAGCCACCAAAGAAGTCTGGTGTCCAGCAAACATGTGGGTCCACCAGCATGGCCACAGAGACATGTAGCCCATTACTTACACCATCTCCAAATCCCATGTCTCTTCCACCTCCAGGTCCATTGCCTGTCCAATCTCCCTGTCAGTCTGCTATTGAGTCATCCTTCCCATCATTCATTACACATGGGTCTCCTGCTCACCGTGAGGATTTAGCAAGTCTCAGTTTCTCAAAGTTGCCTTCAGAATATGTCCTGGGAGCCAGGGATTCCCTGGTGTTCTTTAAAAGCAATACAGCAGATCTCAAGGCAGCAACCAAGAACAGTGGCCCACAGGGGTCAAGGATGGACAGACTGATGCCAGGGGAGAAATACCTTCTTAATTCCAACTCTGCTTCATCAAACAAACCAAAGATCTCCTGTGAACCACAAAGCCCGCAGACTGTTGGAGTAGAGGTAGGCCTGATGGCACCGAGCTCCCAGAACCTTCCACTAGATACCTTAGAACAGAAGCCGTCACAGGTTCTGCAGTTCAAGCCTAGCCAGCCCTTCTGCTCTGTCTTGAGTCGAGATGGAAGCACTATTCTCCCATGGCCTTCAGAGATGCTAGCCTACACCAGGACAGAACCATCTCTGTCTTACAGCTGCAACCCTCTACACTTTAACTTTAGAGGGGCGAGGCATAAGGAGGAGACAGAGCTCCAGCCATGGAAGCAGGATGTCACGAGCAGGTTACAGAAGCATGGGAGGTACAGCCACATCTTTAGAAGATGTGCTTGTGACCATCGAGGCAAAAAGAAAAACCGGAGAAGTTCCAGAATGAAACCAAGGAGAAGGATTGGTATACACATGGAGAGGGAGAGGAATTCTGAATGCCATTGGGGGTCTCCACAAGTTTCAGTACCTGCCAAATCAAAGCTACACCACCAGGGCCAGGGTCACATATCTCAAGGAGTCAGAGTGGGGAGCCCAAATTCAGGCCAGTTCAGCACTCAAGCTGTGCCGTTGAGCCACCAGGGTGACAACAGTGAGCTACAACCCGATAACAATGTCACAACTGCACATGAATGCAATGACCAGAGAGGATGGGCTGCAAAACGACAGCTATGTGGCAGCTGTTCATCCTCAGAGGAGGAGTAATAGTGATACATCCACTGACAAGGAGACCAGAAGCTTGAGAAAGAGGCAAAAGAGGAGATTCTTCATGCCCAGTCAGACGTTACACCCAAATGAAACAGTCAATGAGGTTAGAGAACTTCGTATCTGCACAAGTCCTGGAATTGTCCCACTATTTCACTACACCTCCAGCATGTTTAAACAAAACACAAAGAGAAAGCAGAGCAGTTCAAATTATGACATCTTTGCAATGAGAAGAACCCCAGCTGGGAGTAAGCAACCTAGCAGCTCCACTACACCCCACAGCCATGAAGAACCCCAGGTCATGGAGGTCAGGCCAAATGAGAAACTACTCACTGCAAACAAGAATAAGGACTTCAAAAATGAGTCAGAAATAAGAGCAGCCAAGGGCAGAAGTCTGGAAACACCCTAAGGGTTCAACAGGAAAACTCTTTTCATGTCCCTCTATTAGGGGGCATGGAGAAGCCGGCCCTGCAGCCTATTTGCATGAACAGATTGGTGTTAAGCCATGGCACATTGCTCCCTGTCAATTTGAAAAGGGCCCTTCCTGGCTCCCCAGTCCCTGTGCACCCTCTCACCCCATGCCATCCAGCACTGCCCCCCCGTAACCATACTCCAGCAACATGCTGCTCTTCTGCCCCCCCACCCCTCAGTCCTCACTCAGATGTTTCCCCTGCCACCCCCTTCTTTCATACTCCATCAGCAGTTGCCCCTAATATCTCACCCTAGCCTGCATTCTGTTGCCAGGGCCTTCACCTGCCTCCATCCTATTGCTATGCCCCCCATCACCATGCATCATGTGTCTGTCACCCTTCACACCTTACCTTGCCCCTCCATTCTCTCATCCATGCTGCCACCACAGCCAGCTATCTTTCCTCTGCAGACTGTGTTCCAGTGACATGACCCCTTTATCCCATCACATGACTCCTTCACCCTCTTTAATGACCCTTTATTCCATTATATGACCCTTCCTCTCCATAACATGACTGCCTGCCCGAGCTGGCCTCACTGTACACATGATCGTCCTTTAGCCAGAATACCTGGAATGTTCTTAAACTGTGATTTAACTCCACAAGGATGATGGGTTGTTTTAAAAAATGAGCTAATGCCAGAGAACTTGCATACTCTTGGTGTTATTCTGCTTAGATGAGAAGCTTCTGCAGGTGGAGTCCTGCAGCTGGCCAGTTCACTTTGCAATTGACTGAAGAACTACTCACTTCATGCCCTTCAAAAGCAGCATTAATGATTTGCTCGAAAGGCATGCTTCTCTTTGACATCTAGTTTGAACTCACCCTGAATCTTTACTCTATAGATAGTCAGGCCTGGCCACACACAGTGTGGGCCATGGAGTGCTCACCCTGCATGGTTGCTTAGTGAGGCCAGCTTGTTTTCTCAGGATTTGGTCAGATTCATATGACTGCTACACATTGTCTCTCAACGGCAGTCTGCACAATTAAGGTGGGAGTGTCACATGACCATATAAACCTATTAGAAAACGTAGCTATTTTTAGATGTTGAGGGTAAGTCGGTGTCTCTGGGGCTGAAGGGGGCTCTAATGATTAGTGTTCTTACAGGTCCCGGAGCTTCAAAACCTAACATCATTGTACCGCTTGATGTAGCCTTTGTATAATACTTTATTTCTAATCAGCTTCAAAGATTGCTGTAATAATATCCATGTTTTAAGTACATTTGATGTATAACTTCTGTCTAAAAACCCTTTTTACAGATTTGGAAAAAGGATTCAATGAAAAAGCAGTTAAAATACAGAGTGAAAATGTGGCTATTTTGAAGAGTAACACCCTTTGGGAAGACCTGACTAAATGAACGCTGGTAATGTATGTTTGGCTAAATAGTTGACCCCAGGGGAGTCCCCAGGTTGCTCAGTGCAGTACGCCACCATTATAAACTGATAAGGCAAATCCATCTGTAATCCATCATAAGAGCACAGTAAGTACTCTCAGTAATACAGAGACTATAAAAAGAGCAAAGTTGTTGATGTTGAACCCTTGAAGGCATTCCACCATCCTATATATTGAGTGTGTGGGAATCCTTGCATCCTCTCACTGCAGGGGTTAAATTGGATCTAGTCAGTAAATTAGATGATCAATGATTGGGCAGAGTAAGCACTGGTGATCCCTCAGGGTACCTCAGCACATCTGGAGAAAGCAGAGTCTAATCAGGACAGCTTAAATCATAGTCTTCATGAGGGACCATCATGAAAGAGGAATGTGTTTAAGAAAGCAACTTCTACTTGTGTTACAGTGAAGTGATACATCCACTTCTAGGCAGATGAACACATAGGAACCCCTAACCAGCCCCAAATCTGACCCTTAGCCACACAGAGAGCAGGAGGCCCAATAAATATAATAACTGAGTGTTATTTTCACACTTTCATGCTGGGTTTCCCCATGTCTTCTGAAAGGCCAACCCTGCCAATTAAATCTGTTTGCTTACTGACAGTTGTCACCAGAATTGGTTGTGCAGGGCCAAGAAAGAAGGAAGGTGAGGACGCAGGTGTGAGTACCAAAAGGGATTTACATAATAAACAACAAGAAAATAACCATTAGGCTCTGCCCTAAATACAATGGGTAAGGAAAGCGATGAACTCGGGGAAATTAGACAGGGAACACAGTGACTAGGGCTCTTACAGAAAAGTCAGGGGAAAAACTGACTGGAAACTAGAACAAGATCATTAACAGACATACAGCAAAGACAAGAGGAGAGACAGAGAAGAAACACATGACCTCAATCAGGGCAGAAACCTGGAAATACAATGGGTATACACAAAACCCTGGTCAGTACTCTGGGGACCCAGAGCACCAGGGAGCTGGTGCAGATGTGACACTTATGGTCATGAAACATCCACAAATGGTAACAAACATATAGACAGTGTGGTAATAACTACAAAAATGGTATTGAGCTTTTTATGAAGGAAAATTTTCCAGTCAAAATGCAGTTTTTCAAATATTCATAAAATTCAAAATAAAATTTCTTTTGGAAAAACCATAATAAACAAGAAACCACTGACCTAGTAAACCAATGTCTTTATCTACTCTGGATCTACTCAAACATTATGCTGATGTACATCCAACCTACTACACCTATGTCTAAATCGTTACTGGACCTACTCAAACTGTTGATTGATGCTGAATGCACTGCAACATCACCCTGATCTACCATGGACCTCTTGCTGTACACTACACTAAGTTTAGCTAACACTGTGCAGAATTGATAGTGATCATCTCTACGAGAAGCTTTGTTAAATCTTTGACAATAAAGTAATGATGACAATTAAAAAAAGCTGAACACCCTGGAATTACAGCTATTTGTCAGAGAATGTTCATCAAGCTTCTTTTTTAAGCTGTTAGCTAACTGCGGACATCAATGGTTACCATGTTAACTGGCTGCAGACATCTCTGGTTACCATGCTGGCTGTCTGCGGATATGTTGGGCTGCTGTGTTAGCTAGTTGCGGATATATCTAGCTGTTGTGTTAGCCAGCTGCAAACACCTCCACACATCCTAAATTGAAAATACTGTCTTTGATGGTTTCACACAGAAGTAACACCAATAAAGCTGAATTACCTTTGAAGACGATGTGAGTTCTGTCCTATTTCTCCATGATTTGTGTGGATATGCATTCAAGGGCACTCTGCCACTTCTTGTTTTTGCTTGTAATTAATAGATTAGAAAGGCTTTGGCAGGTAATTAAAAAGTTTCCGAGCCACGTACATCTACAGTGAGCAGCTGTGGAACCTACATCATGTACTGAAATATCTGTCTGGTCTATTGAACTGACAATCTGTGACAGAGGCTGTAGAACATGCTTCATTACTTCAAGACCCCTTGTGTTTGAATGTATAATAACTCTCCATTTTGCCTTTCTCTGCTGTATGAGAACGGCCTGGTAAATCACTTCCTGCTGACTTTCATTAGGTAGGAAAACAAAACAGAAAAAATTGTTTGTAGAATTGAGTGCAGGTTACTGCCTTAGCTGTGCTGAAAAGCTTCCTACCCCCTGGCTTTAATGGAAAACCCAGTGAACAAATGACTTACCATGGGCTATTTGCTGAGCTCCAGGCCGTAATGAATATACAGACAGGATCTAAGTGAAGATCAGGGCTTTTAATTATGGTCATAAAAGGCAGGGTCAAAACCAGAACAGACTGCATTTCCTAAGCCAAAGGGGTGTCCAAAACTGTAGTCAGGGTCACAGGCAAAATGGTCAAAATGGTCAAAATCCAAAACAGGTTAATCAGCACGGCAAACAAGTCCAAATCCAAAAGGGTGAGACAGAGAACTAGCAGGTATCATACACAGGTAAACCAGAGGAACAAGAGTAGGCTGTGCATGACTGGTCAGACTGCTCTGCCTGTCTTGGCTAGCTGGGTCTGTGCATGGGCCTGACACACACTTTTATGAAGAGGCAGCCCAGGCTGTGCAAAACTGTAAGAAAAGGCCAGTTATGAGAGTTATTAAGCTTCTTACCAGAGCTTATCAATTACAGGAAAGATGGATGTACAGACCACACAACAAAATGCACTTCACATTTATCAGTATATTTCACACTTGATTGTGCAGGGGTTGGCACCGCATCCAGGGGGTCCCCCGTCTTGTGCCCTAAGCTGCCTGGGATAGGCTCCAGGCCCCCACTATGACCCTAAATAGGATAAAGAAGTTTGAAAACTAGATGGATGGGTGATTGTGCAGGGCTGCCCTCCTACTGCAGCCTCCAAAAGAGGGCAGATGACAGCCAATGGAAAGGCAGATTTTGTCACACAATGTATCCCTCAAGATGTTGGCTGCAAGAATCTGGGGTCCTACTGAACAACTTTATACTATATTCATTGTCTTAGGCCCAGCAGTAAAAACTAGGAAGACATTTGACTGAGGACAGGGAGTATTGAAGGATATCAGTGACATGCGCGGTGGATCCACTGGCAGAGATAGGAACAAGGGAGACAGAATCAGGTGGCAAACAGGTCTTTACTGGGGTTCTTGGGAGGCAGGGAACATGGGGAGAACTGGAGTTAGGCACAGGTATGCAAGGACAATTGGAAGCAGACAAGAACATGGAGACGAGGTAGAATCGTCTGTGAGAGTCACAGAGCTGGAAACCGGTTGGATGACAGAACATGAAGCTCATGGTTGTGGTGCGTTAAATATGGTAAGTAATGGGGCAACATGGTGTGGGGTGGAGGTGGTGCGACAGTTCGTAATATCACCAACTTTACCCTTTTTGCTTATAACCCAAAAGAGATGTTATTTTGTTTTTACCATGTACTAACACAATGTTGGTATTTTGAAAAAGAGCTGCCATATGGCTTGTTGATGAGGTCATTCTGAAAGCCACTCTGGAGCCCCACAGCCACTCAGGCCACTTTTCTATGGCAGCTCAGTCATTTTTCCCTGATTCAGGCATTGTGGCACCCATTTGCCTTAGGGGTCCCTGGGCGTCCTGTGACCATTTGACCCTCAGGAGCACAAGCCAGGTGCTGGGCAAGGTTGAGGAACACACTGGGACTCCCAGTTTCATGGGAAACTCTGCAACAGCACCATTTAGATAACTATAACAACGATTTTAAGTCCTTTGGAAATATCATATTCTGGTATCTGATATAATACTTGTTCCTTGAGGCATTTCTTGTTTTGGTTAAGGATCATGGGAGATGGGGAAGACTCAGATTTTTGAAGCTCTGCATCTATGTTGCTTTACCCATTCTCATGAGTATTTTATCATTTGTGTGATTCAGACTGTTGCAAATATTGCTGTTTCACACAAAATGTTTTATGTTTTTTCAGAGCAGGTACAGTCAAGGGGTGTGTCGGTCAAGGAGGAGCAGAATTTCACTGAATAATTTGCATTCGTAGATGACAATGAACAAATAAAAAAGCCGGAGATCCTGTCGGATGTCTTGCAGCCAGCCGTCACCGCATCATCTGGTGACAGTCACTGTTCACAGCAGCCGGTATGTGTTTGAGTTACTGAGCTCAGTTTGCAGACCTTCTGTACGTGGACTCCCAGTCAAGCTAATTCATTAGGAAAGAAGAACCAGAAGAAGAATCCTCAATCCACATCTCGGACATCCAGTATACTCAGCTGCAGTGACTAGTGGACCTCCAGCCAGAGAACCTCAGGGTACTGAATTTACGATGAATTTCAAGGGTTGATGTCTATGGTACGAGCTTTTGCTCAATTCATTTAACCTCTAATTTTCAACTATAATTCCATCTATGTAAAAGAACAGTCTGTTCTTTAATGTGAAACAAGGTATTAGATTTAATTATACATATCAACAACAGCACCACAACCCTCACCAAGAGAAGCAGCAGAAAGATGACGATGATGATGATTATGATTACATCAACATAGCTAATTAATCGTCTGTTCACATAATAAATGTGTAAAGATGTACTGTTCCTTTAATAATGAGTGCCGTTACATATGGGGCAGTTGGGCAAAGGACCTGGATAGTTAAGTATACTGTGGTCTTTCTTGTGTGATTCCTCACCCTATTTCCCAGGTGATGTGTAATAAAAGTTAAGATCCCATGTTCCAAATGCTGTAATGAGTTGCCTGTTACTACATAACAGTACATGGTGTCAGAGAATGGCTAAGTTTTCACCTGAGGAAAACTTTGATTTCTCTCAGCCACGGCAGATGTGCCTTCCATACCTAATGATACAGAACATTCCTGAAAAGAAGACGACAATCATAAATGCCTTAAACTCAGATAAGGTGGCCTTTTGGACAGTAACCAGCCTCTAATTAATATACTTTGATGTATTTTGTCTTTGTTTCTCATCTAATTGACTTTTATCATTGGACACTGTTTACTTACACTTCAGACCATACATCACAGCGTCTATTTAAAGACCTATGTAAACAATGCTGTTATAATGGGCATCTTATTGAGTCCTTCAGGACAGGATTATACACAGAACCTGGTAATACACGGACATGGGGGTGTGCGGGTATACATCAAGATGGATTTAATAAAATGGTTTCAAGGAATTAATGCAAATGACAGCTGTTACACATTCTACATAAGAAATAAACCCTTGTGAAAATCTGGGGAAGGGCTATAACTGTGAGTGTGTTGGGGCATCGGGGTGTGGGTGCATGGTCTGAGGAGGTTGACAGGCAAACAGAAAACAACCTGATATACCAGGTAAGAGGGCACAGGTAAACTGAATGAATGTGCTCTTCACTTGACTTTCCCACCCCAGGATGTCCAGCCACCCTCCCATTCTGCCCATCTTACACCCATAAAATATAAAATTTGATCCTTTTTATACCAAGAAATTTTCCCTAACATGTTACTAGCTACCTACTACATTATTACTACTGCAATGACACTGAATGCTTATTTAACATGGCAGTGGGTCCATATGCGATGGCCCGGAGTGCTTTGTGTAGAAGCTCCTTTTTTTTTTAAATTTTATTCTACTTTTAGAGTTTGTGACTTACCAATCTAGCCACCATACTTCGATCCAAGATTGCTGCGCAACAATAGCGCGCGGCGGCCTCTCCGGATGCAAAATGGTGCTATTTTGTACTATTTTGTCTCTAAGCCCGACCTTCTATTGCATATGGACATGGAAACAACCAGTGTTCGCGTCTACCATCGCCAGACACTTCTGTAGTACAGAAACCAGCCAAAACTCAACCTAAAGGATGATCTTCTGGAGAAGCTACGCAACCTCAGCCTGCTGCGAGGACCAGGCCCTTAGTCCACGGCGTCGCCTGATGCCGGCGGCCGGAGGAGGGGCACACGAAAGCGTTGTGCGAGGACGCGGAAGCGCGGCAAGCGGGCGGAAGTCCGTGCTAGGCTAAAAGCAAACCCTAGCCGGCCGGCGCTCCCATCTATTCTACCCTCCAATTTCTGCTCCCTGGATAATGAACTGTACTACATCTGACTCCAGCGGACTACCCAGCATGAATTTAGAGACTGTTGCGTCCTTGTTTTCATGGAGACGTGGTTCAGCGACAGAGTTCCAGACGCCGCCATTCAGCTGGACAGTCTACCTTCGTTTCATGCCAACAAGAATGCCGGTTTGTGCAGTAAGACTCACAGCGGCGGCTTGTGTGTTTACATCAACACGGAAGGGTGCAGGAACTCCGTGCAAGTATCTAGTGAGGGGTGAACATAAAATAAGATATACACAAAGTAGGGTGACCTGGGAAAAGAGCATGCAGGCAGAGGGCCCAAGAAAGGGGTGGTAAAACAAATTTAATTGCAACAAGAATTGAGACCAGATGGTGTTT
>JAACJT020001577.1:22748-61575 GCA_009936485.2 Gymnarchus niloticus | reverse complement strand
TCTTGGAACTAATAAGTAACCTGCCCCCTGAGAGCGAAGCAAATGGGGGGGGAGTAAGGGACCAAAAGATCAGTCAAATATTCTGGAGCCAAACCATGCAAGGCCTTATAAGTAAGTAAAAGTATTTTAAAGTCAGTGCGAGCCTTAACTGGTTACAAATTATTTATGAATGGACATCTCCTTTGAAACAACTTCATCTTCATCTCCTTTTCCATCTTCAATGCCATCCATTGAACATGATTAGAACAAAATCATGGATTTGCTGGGGGGGGGGTGAGGACTAGGTTGAGAGCCACTTGTAACTGGTGTACAGCAAAGCGCCAGTTACTGGGGTTACCAGAGAATTAATTTGCCCTGTTTCAAAAGGCAACAGTTGTCATTGGTGAATTCTGCAATGACAGACATTTGCATGCTGCACAGCTGAAAAATATCATGCATTACTGTTATAGGGAGCAGCATGCATTACTGCCATAGGGAGCAGCATGCATTACTGCCATAGAGAGTAGCATGCAAGCCCCTCCTTCTGGAACCCTGCAAATTAGAAGTGCACTCAAGATACCGTTATACACACAGAATTCCATCTTATGAGTAGAACTGGTCTGAACCTCTCTTTCTACAGATTTTATCTTGACCATTTCTGGTGTTGTCATGTTTCTAGCAATTCTAGTTTTTGAAGTAAATTAGATTATCGTGTCATAGCTACAGTTCAGGAGAATGACCAACTGATTCTGAGCCATGAATGAACACAAAATTTCCCAAACGTCACACTCAATGCAACTCAAGAAGTACAGGGAAAAACGCTGTATTACGATATTACGACAGTGCTGCTGAAAACGGCACTGAGCTTCATGCTCTCTTACGGGTTACGGTCAGGCATGTGTGCACCTGGCTCTTCATACTAGTGTAGGCTACGTGTCTGTCAGCTTGTCACTTCAGGCTGTGCGCCAGACCTCTCCTCCATCTCATGACCTCCACCTTTTGGACAGACGTCCTCCCTTATCCTTTGGCACTTCAAAAGACCCCCAAGTTCAGTATCTAACACCTTCGTGGGTTCTCTTACATCTGCCTATCTTTAGGGTTTCCCCTGTCCTGATTTTGCCAATATGACATACCCGTATATGACTATCAATCTGAATTAACTAAAACTTTTCTGGACTCCTGGTCCTCTCTGTTTTTCATCCACATTTCTGATTTCATGTTCATTCTCTATGGTTAGTACCGTTTCTACCACGGGATGCCTTTTTATTCTGTCATAGACAGTGTATTGGGATTAGACAGATGTAGCTGTGTATCGTCGGTGGTTTCGGCTGGTTTCACATCTGGCACGCTGAGTGTACCGCTTCACCATAAATAACTCACCACACAAAGACTCTGTGCCACCACCTGGTGATTTTGTTTCTCTATAGGGGTTTTTAAAGTAAAAACACCGGAGTCACAGAATGCAAACCAAACCCCAAAGCTGGGAACTTGCATTTTTGTCTTTTTCTTTTCAAGTCAGGAAAAAAACCATCCCCACACACAGTGATAGGAAGTAACTAAGAAGAGAAAAAAAAAAAACTACGTCACTAAGCCACAGCGACATTAAGGGGTGGTCTGTTGCAGTGAATTTGATCACTCGCCAGCCCCCACAACTCCACCACCATCTCTTGACAGGGAGATGTCACACCATTTAGCAATGACTCTGCGATAGTCGTGACGCTCTCACACAGGCAAACACAAATTCAGAGATAGCGCACACGAGAATGAATGATCACATTAAGAATTTCATCCCGGCCCCAGCTCCTGAGAAGCTCGTGTTAAACAATGCACAGCTTGATTTCAGTGGAGCCTGGTCTAAGATGACGCATTTTTATACACAGACTCTGTACTCAAGGTACTCATATCAGTCTACATTGTGCTGAGAGATAACCCGCAGCGAAATCATTGGTCAGATCATGTTTTTAAAGGGGACTTTGCTGTGAAATGTGTCTTTGGACATATTTAAATTTAAAAAATACAATCTGCACATTTATAGTTTTAAATTCATTCCCTATTTTCTTTGTTGGTTTTCATTGATTGCGAAGTTTGATAATATAAATAAAATGTAATTATAAATTAATGCGAATATTAAATACTGTCAGTATTTTAGCAACGTATTTTTTTTTTTGCACTCAATGTGTTTCTAACGCTGAGGACTGCTCCCCTTTAGAAAGTTTGCTAAGTGAAAAAAAGTAACCTAGAAAACCCCTCTTCTTAAAGACAGATTACTGTAATATTTGTTAAGTGTTAGCTAATTAAATGGGCTAATAACATCCATCTTCTAAACTGCTTATCCATTAGGGTTGCAGGGAAGCTGGAGTTGATCCCAGCTGACTTTGGGTGAAAGACAGGTCACACCCTGGGCAGGTGGTCAATCTCCTGCAGGGCCAACACAGAGACGAACACCCAAACACACTCACACCTATGGGCAATTTAGAGAAGCCAACTGACCTATCCTGCATGTCTTTGGAATGTGGGAGGAAACTGGAGTACCTGGAGGAAACCCACGCAGACACGGGGAGAACATGCAAACTCTACACAGAAAGGCCCCTGTCAGCGGCGAAGACCGAACCCGGAACCTTCTCGCTGTGAGGCAGACGTGCTAACCACTCAGTCACCATGTCAATAACACTCATACACATACTGTACATATTATCAAAAATTTGATTTAAAAAAAAAAAAACATGGAAGAGAAAGATGACTATGCAGTACTGTGTTAAAGAATGAGTTAACTTTCGGTATAACCTGTACTCTGTAAAGCTCTAACACTTACTGAGCTTGCTACAGAGAATTTCGAAAGGAAAACCTGCTGTAACCGTATGATTCCAACCTCCAGACCTGACTTTGCATTTTTTTTTTTTTGCTGTAAAGAATTATGGAACTGAAAGGAAGCAAAACCTCTCACATTTCTGTGTTTGTAGATAAAGTTTCAATGTTCAATGTTTCAATTCTTGTTTCAATCTGAGCAAGGGAAAAACAACTGACTGAAATATCATAGGCCACTGAGCCAAGGTAAATATCTATGGAGTGGAATCCGTGCCACCTTGAAATGCAAACACGTGATCGACGCAACGTATTGTTTTGCAGTGCAGGGCACGCAGAAACCGCACCATGTGGATATGCAATGCACAAGACGCATTGCTTTTCAGTGAGTGATGTGAAGAGAACGTGACAAGCAAAACTATCATTTCATTGATTTTCATCTTGTTCATCTACCATCCAGAAAAATAATTAGAAGGGATTACATTGCACACAGTTTCACGATGAAACTGTGCTACATCACACCGAAATGCAATGACCGTCTTTGCTCTGCTGCATCGGCTTGTTTTCATTTTCGAAAAGTTCATGCTGAAATCGTGCCACCAGGAAATGTAATCACTGTCCGATCACAGCTCTCTAGCAAGCGGGGGGTGTGGTCGCGGAAAACAAACTGAGACAATCGCTCAAGATCTAATCGATAAGGTGACAGCCATTACAGCCCAGCTGTGTCCTTGTTAATAGGCTACTACCTCACTTCAGAATCGTGTGTGTTGCATTTCCACATGGCACAGTTTCTGCGTGCTGTGCACTACAAAACAATACGTCACGTCGATCGCGTGTTTGTATTTCAAGGTGGCACGGATTCCGCTCCATAAATGTAAGGCCAGCATGGGGGGAATATTTTATATGGCTGTACCCGAAAATGGAATGATCAGTCATATCCCCAAACTGGGCCATTCAATACACAACATCATCTGACCTTCTTGTTATATGCAGATCTCATTCCAGAAAATGAGGGATTGCTCAAAAATGACTTAACAGAATTTCTGGTTTGATCCTGATGGGAAAATCCCATCCAAGAATGGTTAAGTGTCCACTCAAGGACACAGCTATACATCTTCCCAGCATATTCCCCAGGATATTCCCAAGATATTTTTTTTAGCCTGGAGGTCATGAACTGGAAAATTTCAAGAACAACTTGAGAAAAGCATATAATTCACCACCTCTTCCCGTACAAAGCTCTTGTGGCACCTCCACCCCCACACAAATTTGTTGCTGCAACCCCCCCACCACTTGCACAAATTACTCATCTCACTCCACAGTCATACAAATTTCTGATCTCATCCACACACCCTCGAACCCAACACTAATTTCTGTTATGATGATACACGTGGGGGCTACAGTGTTTAGCACTGTGATCTCACACCTCCAGTGTTGGGGGCTTAAATCCTACCTCAATCCCTCCTCAAGCACCGTGTGTGCGGAGCTTGCATGTTCCTCCCAGGACTCTGGCTTCCCCTCACAATCCAAAGATTTGCGATGTAGGCTAATTAGCATGGCTATATTGTCGATAGTATGTAATTGGGTGTGCAGATGCATACATGACTCTGCCCTGCAATGCGTTGGCTCACCATCCAAGGTGTCCCACACCTTGTGTCCCAAGACTGCCTTGGAATGGCTCCAGGCCCCCCACAACCCTGAATAGGATTAAGTGGTTTAGAAAATGGAAACTTTGTCAATTTTAAAAGTGCCAGTCATACAGAGGGCAAACAGGGGTGGGAACCACTGATGTGGACAAATATCTCAGGCCAGACATACTGTACATGGGCAACAAGATGTCTGGTGATGTGGACTAATTACAGATTACATCTCTTTATTTTCGAATTTGGTCACTTGGTTGTCACACCATATGGTTTTGCTGCTGTTTTGTTGTTTTTGTGTTGTTATTTTACTCTCTTCATGTTGACCTTCTCTTAAACCATTTCAGTATAAAGATGCGAATACATGCATGTCAGCGCTTTCTCATGCCAGTGAACTTTATCTGCATGCTGTCATGTGGAACCTTGCAATGGTGAACAGGTATTTATGACATAAATGACAAGCAGCTGTTCAGTCAGTGACAGTGAGAAAGTGGGAAATGACTGCCATTCACCACCATGGCAATCAAGAGCACAGTCATACTAACGTTTTGATGTCTAAGCATTTTGACTCGTGGTTTGAATAATAATGAAAGTACCATTCATTTTAGTGGAACTGAATAATTCATTACATTGCCATCAAGCTGTTCTCAATATTGAAGTTACTTTGTCAAAACTCTTCACACAGTTTGTATTACCAACAAGCAGCTTGGCAAAATGCTTACTCATGCCTGCAAAACGCACTCCAACTTCCACAGTCGTTAATCCATGACTCAAAATAGAGTAATACCGCCAGAACCTTACTACATTCACTGTCAGCAAGATTACGTTGTCACGCCCTAAACACTGACAACAAACACAGAGTATTTCAGAGCTTTTTTGTTATTTCCTTTGTTGTTTGTGCTCTACACCAATGACTGTCAGAATACATTTGATTCAAGGTATATAATCAAGTTTGCCAATGACTCGGTGATTGTTAGTCTCCTGCAGGATCATGAAATGGGCCACGGTCCAGTCTTGGATAATTTTATCAGGTGGTGTGAAGATTCATACCTGCAACTTAATGTTTCCAAGACAAAAGGAATGCGTACTGACTTCCATCAGAATCCTCCGGTCACCACACCAATGTTTATTAATGGCATCGCTATAGAGACAGTAAGCCAATATAAATATTTGGGTACCATCTTGGGTGAAAAAATTGACTTTCGATGCTCATACGGATTTTATGTGTAAGAATGCTAACCAGAGATTGTTTTTTCTAAGAAAACTGAGGGGCTTTGATGTTAATAGATCACTACTGAAAATGTTTTATTCATCTTTTATTGAGTCAATTTTAACTGTATCTAACTGTATCAATGGTGTGTTGGTTTAGTAACCTATAGTATAGTATGTGTTGGTTGTATTGACTTCTGCCTGCAAACCAAATTTCCCTTCGGGGACAATAAAGCTTATCAATCAATCAATCAATCAATCAATCAATCAATCAATCAATCAATCAATCAATCAGTATATGGTTCCTGGTTGTGTCAAGTTTTTAGAGTACTGTTCTGAATTGATCCTTGTTGTGTCTTGTGGTCATTGTGTGCGATCATTTTTGCTTGCTTGTGTGTGTCATCTGAGTGAAATGTTCGCTTGAAGTGACAGAGTGAATGATTTTGAGTTGACTTTGCTTTTGGGCTGGAAGCCTAGGATTTGCATGGATGAGTGAGATGTTGCAAATATTGGGTTTAAACTTTTGAGGGAATGAGGGCACTTCCAGTGGAATGTGTATAAGCAATTGGGAAAAACTGTAATCTTGCAAAGAGAAGGATGAGAGGTCGTAACATCATTGGCTACCGTGCAATTATCCATGTCCCTGGCTCGCGTGGGGGTAATGTCATCTTCTGTGCTGCCATCAGCCACCATGGAGTCCATCATCGTCATGCCACGGTAGGACTATACAAGACAGCACATCTACTGACTTTTCTGAATGGGCTTCGAGATGCTCTGATGGAACAGGAACATCCACAGGAGAACCAGCCAAAGCATTCTTATGTCATCATTTGGGACAATGTTCTTCATCTCTGTATTCCAATTCGTGAATGGTTTGAGAGTCATGCAAGATTCCCAGATGTCTTCCTTCCACCTTACTCTCCATTCCTGAGTTGCTCACGCTTACTGGGGCATGCGTTCTTGCTAAGGATTGCAGCTATTTACACTGGCTCCAAATGTTATACAATCATGTCTGGCTCCTCCCAAGGTTTCTTCCTCCTGAGGGAGTTTCTCCTCGCCACTGTTGCCTCTGGCTTACTCTCTGGGGACTGTGGGCCCGGGACTATGTAAAGCGCTTTGTGACCGCGTTCCATGTTAAAAGCGCTATATAAATAAAATTGAATTGAATTGAATGTATTTAGAATGGACTTCGGGGCACCGTGGAAGCAAAGAGGTTGTCTTACTAAATCACACATTCCCATAGAGCATCACCTGCTCATTAATACTCTTCTTCTTGCTGTGTATTGTCTGTTTTGACCATAGTAAAGAGTGAAGCCCATACTAGCCACTCTGTTGGAAAGGAGGCAGCTAAAGGGTCCCAGTGTGTCCCGTAAATGGCTTCACTGCAATTCACACAAGGGCAGGATCTAGCCATACTCCACGCTGTAGCCCCTAAGACAGAGATGGCTGGAGGCTGGAAACACATGGGTTATTCACTAGGTGAGGGAAGTGTCTGGAATGTGCTGATGACTGTGTCGTTGATCCCGTGCATTGATGCTGCTTAGAAATCGCTTGCAAACTTACGTCTCCCCAGACGTCAGTCTGAAATGACATGCATTCTGTGAAAAAATGTCGCTGAAATGAGGATGCAGTGCAACATGCGTAAAATCAGCAACCGCTAGCAGACCAAGCAAAAGTCGTGGTCCTTCCTAACAAGAAGTGACATCAGCAGCAAGCAACTAAGTTGTACATAAGAGAAAAGTCTTCACGTAGATGAGGTTTTGGCTTTGGTTTGACATTGTGGTGTGTTTACTTGGAGGTCATATATGGAAGGAGCACAGGCCGTCGGGCCCTTAAATGACTTTTGGGACTTCTAATTGCTTGTGTGGAGTCGCATGACCGGTGCTTGCCAGATGCCATGTCTTTCTGTGAAACTTTTTCTGGTTATATTAACTGAAGCTCAAAAAATCAAGCTTTTAAATGATGATTAGAAAGTAAACCTATTAAATGTGTCTTATTCTGAGTATTTTATTACAGTTTAAATGCATTTAAAACTAACCTTTCAAGTAATGACAACCTTATTTCTGAAGAGGTTCCTTTGATCATTTCCTCATGGCCCTGATCCAGTGTCTTAGGGTTTGGCACCTTTTTGCTCACCCCTGTTCTCTCTGATGTCCTGCCTGCATTTTGATGTACTGCCAGTGTTTTAGACTATGAATTTTGAAGTACGATGTGGATTGGCTTCTGGCCAGGCCAATGCCACACTGTGTGTGCTTTGGAATGCGGTTTGGAAATGAACCGCTGACTTCCATAACTGGATCCTCCTCACGTTTGTGTTACAATGAGAAGTGGAATAAAGAGTAAAGTATATCGTGGCCTTCGAGCTCCTGTTGGATAAAAGAAACACCATTTTAAAATGCAAAAAAATGACTTAGATTCCATGAATCGGTTAACACACCAGCCTCCATTCATTTAATGCAGTAACTGGAGCATCAGGCTGGTTTAACCCCCCAGGTACAAAATGCTAATATTACAGCCACGCGATTTACGCAGGCTCATAACAACAGGCACAAAATGAATCTGAAACCACATCAAAGTCACAAGAGGTCTGACAAAAAGTCTCGCAGCAAATGTTCTTGTAGTCTTTAGAGGTGCTGACTTAAGAAGTTCAACAGAAGTTCTCTGGTAGCAAGCTGGTGTGTAAGCATGTGGTGAACTCTGTGTGTGGTGGACAGGCGTTATGCAATCCATTGTACTAAAAGCAAGTAATCAGGCAAGTAATCAGTGTGTCTATAAAAATAAGCCACTAACACATATGGTGGAGGGGGTTCAGTGATGCTGTCACAATGGCGGGATTGGGAACCATGTACATGACCGGGTGACCAAGTACATGACCGAGTGACCAAGTACATGACCGAGTGACCAAGTACATGTCTGAAAAGCAAAATGCTCTGGCACATACTGGGAGAGGTGCTGTAGAAATATGGGGTTCTGGGGCATCGAGGTCTGCTATGAAGTCCCTGCACGAACAAAGTAAGAGTTTGTTCCACATACTTGAGAAAAATTCAAAGCCATTTAGAACGGGCACTGGCCTCCGACTAAGCGATGTCTTCAGATGTTGTGATTCTCATGACTGGGATATCAAGACACGGCCATAGATGGAAGGATGTCTAATATAGGAGACCAGAGGTGACATCCCTGCAATTTGCAGATGACGTGCTGGTTCTGGCCTCATCCGACCAGGACCTCCAACACACACTTGAGGAGTTCAATGCAAAGCGTGAAGCAGCAAAAATGGAAGTCAGTTCCTACAAACCTGCAGTCATGGTAATCTCACAAGAAAGACTGGATCCCTAGTTTCAGGTTGGGGTGGAGTCTGGCCCTAATGAACGAGTTTAAGTACCCTGGGATCCTCACCATGAGTGATGGTGAGAAGGAATTTGAGATTGACCAGTGGATTTATTTTGGTGTCCTACTGTCTGTGGGCCCTGAGCAAGTCTGAGATGTCGAAGCAAGAACTACATCGTTAAATGAGGCTGGCAGTTCAAAAGTCAATCTGCATCCTTGAGAGTCATGTACAACGACCAGAGGAACAAAGTGAAGAGCAGCTGAAATGAACTTTCTCCACAGGGATTTCAGGCTCACACTTCTTCATGGCAGCGTGAGGAGTTCGGAGAACTGGAGAAGAAACCTTGCACAGAACCACCACTTCTTTGGATCGAGTGGAACCACCTGAGGTGGTTTGGGAATCTCATCAGGATATCACCTGGATGAGATGCTATATGGAATGGAAACAGGAAATCTGTAGCTCTTATTGTTAATGCTGTCTGCTGAACTTTCTAAATTTAGCCTCAAGGTTACTTGAATGTATGTGCTGTTGTTAGGTATTGTATCAATAACAATGTGATATGACTCAGGAGTTCTCAATGTTCTGATGAGACATTCTCTTCCATTGCAGGACTGGGAATGATGGTGTTTGAGGAGCTCTTTTTCCAGTGCTTTCCTTACAGCATAACATGACTGACAACATCTTGATTGCCAGAGGTTCCTGAGATCCCCAAGTTCCATACTAATTTGCCATTTTAACTGTAAACTTTAACTGTGATCGATCAATTGATTTTGGAGAACAGGAAATTATTTTTATAATAACTTTATTTGTATATATTCTAACGTAATTTTTTTTTTTGAGAAAATATATAGTTATGGCCCAGATAAATGGCCTTAAACATTTTCTCAGACTGCCTAAGACTTTTCTGCAGTGCTGTAGGTATCGCTCATTACACATATTTCAGGTATGTGGAAGGAGAACTAAAGAAAGGTATTCAATGCAGTCACAAAAGAACAGCTATGTTATACAGACAGCGAATGTTATCTTTCTCCTAGGTGACAGATCTGATATACAGTAACTGGTGGCTTATTGTCTGCGGTGTACTTATTCACCTGTATAATACGTTTGGCCTCCACCCGGTGTTTGTTTAAAAATGAGTAGCTGGAGGTTTTTGAGGCTAATCTGTTATGGAAGACAATGGATGTATACAATAACATGTTAGAAAGTAAATATAGAAATTTTATTTTGCTCCCTCTTATCGATTTCATTTTTTTGATTCGTTTTCTTACAGAATAGTTACCCAGTCTTCTCTCTTGACTCTAGACCTACGAGTACGTAGAATCAGAGATGAGTTACGGTCATTTCCCAGACCCAACTGTTATTTATAATTTTAAAACGTACAGCTAAAGGTAGAATGTGAAGTTTATATCAACATTAGAAATAAAGGTTAAATTGAAACTTGCATAGCTTTTAAGTTTAAAATTTGGCAAATTTTGCTTCTACAGCGTTATATTTTTATGTTAGCAAAATATTAACAGTACATTTATTCATTTTAGTAAAGTTAATTATTTTATATCAGCTATAGGTCCTGAGAGAGGCTGGGTATAATGAAGAGTCGTGAATTTGCATATGTGAGCCTGCAAGCAATAAAATTTAGCGTTTAATCAAAAGTTTAGCGACTGTCCTATTATTAAATTTCATACAAAGTGTACAAATAATACATACAGGACCAGACATGTCAATTTTTACCAAGGCCAAGCTGACCAGAAACCATTTCTGCATTGCAGATTAAATTAATTCACGATACAGCCCTTACTAGACAGGAATTAATTGCATTATGCATTAATTGCATTAAACAAAGGATGACAGCTACTTAAAGTAATGCTAGAAATCTGCCAGAGAATCGCACACAACACAGCGGCATTTCTTCAGAACTCAGTTTGTACATGAACCAGGAAGGAAGCTGACGGCTGCATGGTATCAGTTATCTTAACAGAGTAATATGGACGCACAGGACTGCTTTAAAAATCAGCAATTCAGATGCAACACACAGCTGTCTTATCAAACAGTCAACATCAGGGTACCAACCCATCACAGGTCACTGACACATACGCAATTACACACTATGGGCAGTTTAGACACACCAGTCAGCCTGAACCGCATGTCTTTGGACCACGGGTGTAAACCAGAGTACCAGGAGGAAACTCGAGGCAAAGTCCAGGCACACAGAGCGGCGGTGGGATTCGAACCCACAACCCTGTGGTGAACAGTAGCAGAAAACAACTGTTCTTTTCCTGAAAAATTGAAGTATTGAACGTGTCTAACTTCTTAGTAAAGCTGTGTCTCTACAAGCCGTCAGACAGACGTTAGTCATTCACGAAGCTTGATACAACTGTGGAAATTGGCAATAGCTTCAGCCTCGATTTTAGCAGAACTTGGTAAAGTAATGCGAAGGTACACAGTTAAAACAAAAACTATACCTAAAAACTAGTTTTCCAAAATTACTGGACGGGATGCCAGTCCACCACACTTGTCACCGACATTTATACAGTGCGGGCCATTTAGAGGCACCAGGCAGCGTCTTTGGACTGCGGTGACAGCCGTGCAACACGCAATCGCAGCGGAGGTGTGATCCGACCCCCCAGCCCCGGAGATGTGAGGTCAAGGAGTCGCTCGTGATTTTTATACCGTGATCCCAAAATAGAAACTAATGGCTAAATAACAACCTTTTCCCCCACATGTTGCAGTCCGTCCGGGTCACAAAAGCAAAAAGCGTCGCATTTTAAAAGGTCGCGTCACTGCGTAACTCGGGTTATCTGCGGGTCTGTGGGACTTTCCATTTGCTCACTCTTTGAAAATGAGGGAAATCGCCGCCGTGATTTGCACTGCCTACAGATCATAACGTCGCTCCACCCTCCCCCTATAAATACCATCGACTGAATGAATGCGTCTCTCATTCAGAAAAGCTCCTCTTACTGTAAGCCTTAGTTTGAGATGGCTCTCGCTGACAGGGATCCAGAAGTCCCAGGGCTTTCTCTGATCGAACCTCACCGCTACCGAGAGATCAGGCGACAGGGGTGTCTTCTTCGAGTTGTCATTTGCCTTCTGGTCTGTTCACTTGGCTCGGTCATCACAGCGTTTGGCTTCCTCCTCCATCAACAAGACAGCAATCAGGTAAATGACAGGTGTGACAGGGGCAGAGCATCACAATGGGAAAGATAAGATTGGGATATTGCCGGTAGACTTAAGGGCTGGCACAGGTTTTTAAATGTCATGCAATGGCTCTTTCTCCAGTGCTAAATTGCATGTGTCACTGGTGCCCATTTCATGATGCTCTGCCTAGTTAAAATTGTACCTTTTTTCTCCTTTACAGTATATGCCTGCGCTGTATTTACGTCGCTTTGAACAAAAACGCCCGCAAAGTAAATAAACGCAAATGTAGACAGGCTCAAAACTCAACTCTGACTTGGAGTTCTTCAAACCCGGTGCAGGTATTGATACTGTGCGTCTGCTTTGCAGGTTAATATGAAGCACCCTGGGGTAGCTACAGAAGAAGGTACGTATTGCTCTCATCCGCCTTATTATCTGTCAAATGTTTGGTCACAAATCGGCGCATGCAGTGATGAGAGCTCCTCATCCTGCCTTTCTGTCATCCAGGACCCACTGGGGAATTTCGAGCAGATTGGACGTATCCAAACGCACATCTGACTGGTAGGCATCTGCGACACTCTGTGTTATCGCAACATCAGTACAAAAAATATAAACGGAGATTATGAGGCGGGCTTTATGTCAGCATCCCACCTTCATCCTCTGCGCGTGCATCGACAAGAAGACAAGATCGCTCTTTAATATTAATGTTTATTAATGTGGGGTGCGCCATTCTCATAACTGTGCTTAACTGCAGAAAATTAACTTCAGAATTGTTCTTGCTTGGTTTTGAGTCGGGTACGTGGAGGTGGCCAATGTGTAGCATAGTGGGATTGCATGTAAAAGGCCAATTTGTCTTGACTGATGTTTCCTTTCTGCTCAAGCCTTGTCCAATTACTCTATCTTATCAAAATACTTCCCGTGGGAGCACAAGAGAGGAGACGCCTACCTGGAGCTCTTCAGCTACGATAAGGAAAAGCAAGCTCTGATTGTTCCCCAGAAGGGCAGGTACTACATCTACTTGCAGGTCACCTACAGAATGCCGTCTGAGTTCCCCTGCCAGCCGAATGAAGTTCTGTACCTGCAGCAGACGGTCTTTCTTTGGTCGGACAGCTACCGGCAAGACAGGGTTCTCATGAAGGCCAAAGACTATGGCTGCTGCAAGAATTGCCCATGGGTGAAGCCGGTACACATCACGGGCGTTTACTCACTGGACGCTGGAGATCGACTGATGGTGCAGGTTTCTCAGCAGAGCCTGATCGAAATGCATGAGAAGTCCGTCTATTTTGGGGCATTCTTTATTTCTAAGGAGAAGGATGCCTAACATTTTTGCCACCTGTGGAGACACGCACATAACAAGTGACACAAGTCATGTCTGGAAGAAGAGCGGCTTCTGCCTAGCTGTTGGCAACCTGCTCATCCGTTCATAATCCTCGTTATTCGGGGTGCTGTGTTGTCTGACTTTTGGTTTTAATTCTGTGTAAAACATGGCCTTCAGTCATGTGTGCTTTACTACGTTACTCTTTCCTGCTTTCCGAAATTGCTTAGAATAAACATAGCGTAATGTACTACAGTTAAGGGAAGCGAAGAGGTTTGAAAAATTTGCACTTGACACATATTTGTGTTTTTAAATGTTTCAAAAGTATTGAGTGCTTTGAAAAAGATTTTGACAAATGTCTCTAATCTGTAATTTCCATTACAAATCAATTGTATAAATAATAATTGTATTTTATATAGTGACAAAACATAGAAGCAAAATTCAAATTAGCCAAGCTGTCATTAGAAATGGTTTAACATTAATGTTTTGACTGTAATTCATTTTCAATAATGCTTTTAGACGAGGAGATCATAGGTTAAGACTTCTCATATTTTCAGCTCTGCTTAGGTCTAATCAATGAATGTATGTAGTGATTTGGTCTTTGGCTGAATTCAAGTATCTGTGAATGTTGCACATCAAAGGGTTTTCCCTTATTGTATTACCTGACCTGTGTCAGGTCAATGAAAGTTTTCTTTTTTATTGTAAGAAATTACTATATCATTTTAGATGTCATTTGAAAATGCCTTTTTGGAAGACATTGATTAGATTTTATGAATGGTTTTAAGGGTAAAATTTTGTAACATTTATCTTGCCATTATATTTGGCTAGGGCTATTTTGTTTTTAATATTAATTTGTGGTTCTACCATAATGTCCTAATAT
Organism: Gymnarchus niloticus; assembly: GCA_009936485.2. Classification (NCBI taxonomy): domain Eukaryota; kingdom Metazoa; phylum Chordata; class Actinopteri; order Osteoglossiformes; family Gymnarchidae; genus Gymnarchus; species Gymnarchus niloticus. Next base: position 47,296 of record JAACJT020001577.1, on the reverse strand, counting down.
GTCTCCATTGGGTTTGATCAGCTGTTAGATGATGGTTATAAAATATGTCTACATTTTTTTACAGTCATCAGTCGCATTAACACCACAACACTGGTCACTGTCAGATCAATCGGTCTGTATGCAACATCTAAGACTATGATTTCTTTGTAAACAAAAAGAACGAATCAAGGGTCGTTGTTTTTCTATTTTTTTAAGATTGCGATTTGTACTGTACCAGAGGTCTTCTCACTTGCTGTTCAACTCAGGACAAAATAAAAAGGAACCACAGTGGGTTTGGCCCTAAATTTTTATCACAGTTGTGCTGTGTCAAATTCTACACCCTCCCCAAAACCACTCAAACCTATAGAAAGGTTCTGGGCACTTTGGGCTGCAGGTGTTACCATGAGTTGCCCAACTGCCAGGTAGGACGTTAATTGTATAGATTAACATTATATAAACTGTAAATCACATCAGATAAAACCATCAACTCAGCAGTTAAGCTATGCTCCCAACTATTACGTTACTATCGGCCGTTCTTTGAAACCACCGGATTGTCAGGTGAGGCGTGGCTCACCCTTGTGCTGCTGGTATCGGCAGAGCCTTAGGCATGGTAGCACACTGAGATAAGCCTTTCCTGTCTCGCCATAAGGCCTGAGGGCAATGCTGTAAATCAAAGGTCGAAGAAGTGATGATTCCACTTAGAGTGCCACACTTATACAGAGACGAGCGGTTAACAGTGGGACTGTGAGGTGAAAGCTGTCTCTCCACAGCGAAACTGGGACTCTGCCTTGCGGTTTGTGTAGATAACGCCACAGCCAACCGAGGGACAGCTTACCAGACGTGTTTGCATATCTGGTTTGGGCGGGTCAGGAATGAGGCCTCATCCAGTCTTTACATTTTCAACAAACAAACTCTCAATATACATTACAAGCAAAAGGTGATGCAAAATTGTTGTTTAGCTGTTTAGTGGACATTGATAGTTTACCTGTCTGCACACCAGCATACATGACAATGTAAATGCTCAGGTGCTTCGTTCAAGGGTACAACAGCAGGACCCTCTCCGGTGATTTAAACTGGCAGACAGGTGTATTCCCTTATGATGCTGCAATGGGATTCCTTGGCTAGGTTTTGTGTGTTTTGTTTAGTGCTCTTTGCTGTGGTGTACCTTGTTAGTTCGATTTGATGCTGTCTCAGCTGAGACCAGCACCGTGACTGGGATTCCATGAACGGGTCTCAGGCGATGCACATGTCACCTGAAGAGTTTTCTCCAAAAAGCCGGTCGTCTCTCTGTATTTATTTATTTGTTTATTTTCAATAACACACAGCCACTTGGATACCAACACCGTAGCTGCATGTCACGTGTGATTGTCCAGTGTTTGTGAATTGTGTTTGTATGTTGCATGGCGTGGTCTGTACTGACCTGAGCACAGTGAACATTTAATGAATAAAAGAGATTCTGCATTTGATTATGAGTGCATGGGTTCGAGTAACCTGATGGCAGGTCTGTCATCTGCCTGCTGCCAACCAGTTCAGGTTTCTGGTCTGATTTGTTTGAATGAAATTGCCTTGATGAAATAAAGCTGATATAAGAAGCTCTAATTGCTTAGTCACTCGTGTAAATCCATCCATCCATCCATCCATGTCTTTGGACCATGGACGGAGAGCAGAATACGTGCGAGACACGGCGAAAATGCAAATACGCAGAGTGGCACTAGGACCCCGATTCCTGCAGGTGGGCCAAGTCATTGGGCCACTGGGCTGCCCTGGGAAGCAAGTCTGCTAGGTGCACTCTTATCAGACCTGCCACAGGAATAAAATGCATGCTACAATTACCACAATTCATCGCAAAATAATCGATACGATTCAAATGATGACATCTAAAATCTGCTATCAACTACAGTGGTAAGTCAGTGGCCTAATCGATGGGCAAGGCAGGAAGATTCATTCTTCTGAGTGTTGATATACGTAGCTAGGCTGGTGATCCAAGATACTGGGTCAAAGCTGATCCTATGGAGCAGGAGAGGCAGCCCTCATGCGAGAGGACGGTTTAAGCGGCTGTGATTCCCCCCACAGGGGAGCTAAGACCTCCTCTGATTGGTTCCTCGAGTTAGGAAGCCTTTGGCACCCACTCCTGCCAGGAAAATTTTGGCAGTTTGACAACAGGAGCTTAATCCCCACTTGACCACAGGCCTGGTGTACTCATAAGTTTCTGAAGTTGTCACCCATAAATCCTTCTTCATAACAAGACTGCTTACCATGCTTTGGGCTGTGAACAACATGCTGATCAAGAAAGTGTATTTTTTCTCAAAGCCCCTGCAGAACCGCAACTCAGGAGAACTGGGTATGTCCCTGTCCAGAGAGGAACAACTCTGCTGATGACGTTGCATGCCTGCGTCATGCTGACAAATCCTGCAGTCTGCCAAGCTCCATTTTCAATGTGTGCCTTGTTTTTGTTCCCCCTGTCATGATAATTTCCTCAAAGATGATCTTGAGTTTGTTGTAAGAATTCCTCTGGCGGGCCACCCTTCTCAAAAACATAGCCTGATACTGCCCCTCGCTTCCCGTTTAGGTTAGGTGCTTGGTTTCACAACACCCACACAAAACCTGAAATCGCAGGGTGAGCATTAAATTCAACGCGCATTCTGTTGCAACGCAGGATGCCTTTGGTATGTCTTAGCAGCCAGTGCCACGGTATTATATCAGTAACACTACGATTACACAGCCATCATGAAACACTTAAGCAGAACTTTGATGTTGTCTGATTGCACCTGCCCAGGTAACGCTGGTCACACCTCATGTCGATCCTGGTGAGACAGGCTGGTTTTTATAGCAGCAGCGCAAAAACTCAGCCCACGCCAAGAGATTTCTTCCACAAACATGGCAAGTCAATGACTGATTCATGAATAATCTTTTCACACGACATCTTCGCTATTCTCCCAATGGGCTACGACATTCGGTTACCGGTGCATGGCGCCGCAGGTAGCGATTACGATGGCATCCATTCCGCCATCCTGGGGGGAATTGTAGCAGAAGAAAAACAGTTTGGGTCAAATGGTGACATACTAACCAGTAAAAATAACAACCTGGCCAACATGGACTTAAAGACACCGAACTCAATTGGCCAATCACTAAGTCTGATATCTAACAACAAATGAGATCCACATTTTCTGTGTTGTGGTGTGTGTGTGCTTTAGAAATAAGGATCCCAAATGTATCAGCCATTTAAAATGCAGCTCCAGCCCTCGGAATAGCGGACTTCAGCCTGTTCGACATTATGGCTGGGAAATCCTTTATGAAAAATTTAAGCACCAAGGGAGGGAGGAGTGGCTCACTATTATTCCACTAGCTGTGTGACTAACCTCTCAGCTGAAACCCTGGCTACTGGCGATCATTTGTCCTGGTTTCCTGATGACAGGGAAGTCATGGGCATCTCCCTCTATCCTTGTGAAAACTGAAACACATGACCTTTTCAAACACAAAGTGTCATGTCATCATGACACGCCAAGAATAATTTTAGCTCTTGGAAAGCTAAATTGCCAGATGGCTGGCTGAGTTGTGATCCAGGATGCGTGAGGGTGAAAGGTCTTTGTTCCAAACGGGGCTTCGCTGTAGGACCATTGGACCCTTTGTGTCATGATGTAAAGTTTGAACAAACCCAAATTGAAATCCATAAGTTGTAATCCAAATAGGCTCCAAGGTAACAAATCCAGAGACTAGAAGAGAGAAAAACATCAATTCCAATCAACAAAGCAGAGAACAATAAAACCAGCAAAGAAAGCTGCAGTCATACACAAACCTGAACGCTCAGAAAAGGCAAATGCAGGCAATTTCTTGCAAATGTTTAATTGCAGTGCTGCTATTTAAATAGAAATTAAATTGGCTGCAGGTAGGTTAGTATTCTGGGGGGCAGAACAGAAGCAGACTGGGCGTGGCTGGCTGGGTGTGGGGGTGGCACTTGGACTGACTGAGAGTGGTGAGGTCAACTGAACTCATCATCAGCAGGAAACTGCCTATTCTCCAAGACATCTACCTGCAGCAGTGCCTGAGGAAGGCCAAAAAAGACATCCAGGACAGCAGGCAGTTCCTGGTCCTGCCCTCTAGGGAGTGCTGTGCTGTCACAGCCTTGTGGTTATGGACAAGCTCAATCAGAGACAGCTACTGTCCCCAGACCATCAGACGACCCAGCTATCAACAGTCTTGCACGCTGGTCATCACGCACATTGTTCATTCCGGCCATTCTCGAATACTGGTCACTGTATATATCTCGAATTTCCCTTTGGGGATTAACAAAGTATCTATCCGTCTACACTCTGCACAAATTCCTTTTCTATTAATGAATTTATTCTTTTTCGTATAAATCCCTTGTATATTCTGTGCATATTTTGTTTGTGACCGTTTTATATGTGTATCTTAGGTGTTACGTGTTTACTTAGCATTATTTTTATCATGTTTGTATTTTTTTTTAGGATATCTTGGTATACAGTAGCAGACTGTGAACTGTGAAACTGAACTTTGAACTTTCAGTCGTTGACGTTTCTCACTGACTCTGAGGCACGGCTGCTGTTGTCCTGACTGGGTCAGGATCTGGCACCACCGATTCTCTCCAGCTCTGCAGACAACACAAAGACATTGCAGGTCGGTAGGCCACTTTTATCTCCGATCGGTGGACAGCCGGTGTTGACATACGCGTGCTGACTCTCAGTGTCTGTCGGTTAATATTTTCTACCGTTAGGGAGCTGGGAATTGAGTCTGAGGTCAAAGCAGGTGAAACACGGCCCACGGAGACAAACAAACTAAGATGGTAGAGTGACCAGGACATGAGGTCTTGATGATAAACAGAATGCACGTGTCTGTATGGCTAACAGCTTATATTAATTAGGGATCTTATGTACACTGGCGGCATTGCGGCCTGCATTCGGAGGGGTTGCCACTGTGTGGTGTTCTGCCAGATTGGATTGCCACATACAATCAGGCTCTCTCTGTATAAACCACAAGAAACAAGTTACTTAAGCCATATTATTTCACTATAAGTAGCATGTAACTGAAAACCCCCCACCATGTGATCTCTATTTCCTCTCCAAATAGCGGGACAAAGTAGTGTTCTCCACACAGAGAACAAGGGTGTGGGTCCTGCGTGCCATAAGGTCTGATTTCTGTGTTCTTTAGCTAACTCTCCTGCATTGGACTTTCTGGAAGGACACGCGGGTCACCCAGACAACTGTCCTCTCGCAAAAATAAAATTAAAAAATACATACACACATTTATAAAGGCACCCGCAGGACCGTAAAGCACAAAGGGGATGATTATGATTTCTTAAGACATTAGATACATTTCCTACTTAAAAGATGTGTGTAGCCTTATTATTCAATTATGTCCAGTGCTTCAAATGAAGGCATCTTGATCAATCTATGGAGGTCCCAGACCCAGTCTTCAGCCGAGGCTGAGGTACCACAGATGCTGACTGGGGAAGGTGTGGGTTTCCATTAAAGTGCCAGTGAGACGCAGCCGAATCTGAAACATGAATCATGAACGTGAAACATTTCAACATAAGTTTATAGTCCAAATTGCTGCACAGCAGTCTGACAGACTTTCGTATTACATAATTAATACTGAATGCCATAACCAATACATTTTTAACTTCAACCTTGTTAAAACTTCTTGATTTAACCTTCCAGACCCAATCTTGTTTGCTGTTTTGGTTTACAATTTGTAGCTTCATACAAAGTATGATATTATTTTAATTAAGGTGTCGTTCCACCAGAGGTCATTCAAATTAAATGTCCATCACGGGCAATTTAAAGCACATTAAACAAAAATACGCCTTAGTCGAGGGAATTTGGCAGAGATGGTGACTGCCATGCTTGCAGTGATTTCTGCTACACTTTCTTTAGTCATCAGCACCACAGTTCTGAAGAATGAATCAGGTCACACTGTAACCTTTCCAGACTGTTAAGCGATTTGTCATTTAACATTAACATTGAACATTTGTTCCACTTCATTGGAAAGGAACTGCAGATTTTTTCAGAGTGCCTTTGTTAATTACGGCAGTTTCACCGGCGGGTGTTTCAGTCTGCTACGATTCCAGTGAGCCATAGTCAGAGGTTACTGAAGAAAGCCGGCTCAACCATGCCGGACAGCACCACGATTGTGAGCCACGATTACCCAAAGTACTCCGAATACCCAAAACTCGGAAAACTTGCTGAGACAATAAACTTGCCTCCAAGCACAACCCACAGATATCTTGGAACAATTGTTTATTTATGTGAAGGCTTTGCTCATTGTGGGGCAAGAGTGGAAGTGACTCGGTAGCTCCCTCTACTGGCTATGTGCATGCAGTGACTGAAACAGATCCAACTTAATTAAACACGTTATGTTAACTGTTTTCATTGTTATCCTATTCCCATTCCGTTAATTAGAAGGAAGGCTTAGATCACCAAATGATTCCCCGATGGTTCTGAGGGTCAGATTATAACCCACTACATTCCACATTGAGCCCACCCCCACATCCTTAAAACATCCATCATGTGTTCACCAAGAATATGAGTTACAGACAACTGGCTGCCAAATCACGCCAGAGTCTGACTTAATCGGTTCTTAACCCAGTCCTCATGACACCCCTCCCATTGCCACCTAAAATGAGGTGTTTCAATGGTTTTTTAATTCTATTTCTGCATTCATATTCCATATGCTTTTCTTGGTCAAGGTCCTAGTCGGGCCTGGAGCCGGTCCCTCTTGGGCAGTACAGAAAACCGTGTCATTGCAGGCAAATTCAATCGAGGTAATTTAGAGACATCAAATAGCCCATTTCTTCGGACTGCTGAAGGAAAGCAAAGCGCCCGGGAGAATTCTGGATGACACCGGGAGAACATGCTACAGTAACCGCACACACGCAAAGCAGATGCGGGATTTAAACCCCCAACCCAGAACGTGTGGTTCCACCCCTAGAGGAAAAATTAACAAATGGATACATTCGGTATCAATGCTACACAAGGAAGCCCCATGTTAGCGTTCTGCTCCACTAAACCACTAAACTTTCATACACTGCAATGTGAGGGTGAAATATTGTCGTTTTAATTCTTCTCATAGATGCCAGCAATGTGCAGGTGGAATCATCTGAGAATTTGATCGGAGTTTCTGACGGAAGCTTTAGTCACGCCAGCGTCAGGCGAGTGGCTGGGCGATGACACAAAGTGATGACTTCATGGTCGTGCTGCATTTTGAGCGAGCGGCTACATTTGACACGGCCTTCTTTAAAAACAGGAGCTGCACTCCATTAGGCAGCACTAAAGTAACACTAACTTTTGTGTTGCAAAATAATCTTCCACATGCAATGCAAACAATCGGCTGCTATACAAACTGTCTGTTTCCTTGTAGAGATATGCCAATAACAACAGACACAGTGAAATTAAGTGTGATGGACACGCATACTCGCCTCCAGCTATTTGAGAATTCGGATGAGCTCAGCGACCATTTCATCGACTCAGCAGATCACGCAGGACATTTGATGCCGGAGTCATAACATTTAAATAAAATATGCTTTGTGTGCTAAAACCACGTTTACTTTCACAAGTCAGGGATTTGACACAGTGCCCGAATGAAACATCCCAACAGCAGTGTGCCTCTGTGATTTGCACCCATTTTTAAAGATTTATTAGGTCAAAAGAAAAGGAAAAACCAAGACATCTTCCTTAAACTTTACATAATGCATGGTGACATTTTCTAATAACGTTTCCATGTCACCAGATGTTTACTGACTTATGTCTAACTGTGTAATTCCATTCATTAATAAATAAGCGAGGTTCTTGGATTATCATCTTGCAGTGTTGCACAAAATTTGTTGATAAAACATGTTCTTTTCATAAGCGCATCTTTTATCCAAAGGAATCCGATATTTTTACTGATGGTTGCGTATCAGATGCGAAGGCAGGTACTGTAGACCGAAACATTTCTTCAAAATCTGTCCAGTTCCCAGCTGTGAATCCTCGTCAGGATTTCCTCATAATCTCAGACATTCTGCTTCTAAAATTTCTTTTCTGATAGTTAATTCTTAATTATATCAGCAGGCTAAAGCAGAATTGCGTCAGCAAGATTGCATGTCCTGTGTGTACTTCATGGCGTAATACTGAAGAAGCTTCTCTTTAGTTCCTGTTTCAGTGATTTTCATTCTATTGATGAAGGAAACTGGATCTCATTACATTTTTCTACAGCAAGTGGATTTTTTTTTTCGAACTGCCAAATAAAAATATGTATTAGTGTTCATATGATCTCGTACCATGCGCACTAGAAAAAACACAATAGGAAAAAAACAAAAAATACTAAACACCAGGCATCAACGGACCTGCCTGGGTTCAAATACATTTAGGCTTCAACCCAACACAAGGAACAAAGGCAGCATTACAGCAAAGGCAAATGGCCCCCCTTTAGAAACTACACAACGTGAATCAGAGCATTTCTGCTTCTAAATTACCGAGCTGCTGATGCAGTTCCCGAGCAAAACAAGGAACAAAGAAAGGGGATCATCTGCTGCCCCACCCGGCTAGAACGACACCTGACTGGCACATATCCGGTGACGTCATGGCCTGGCGTGCGTTCATGTTACTAAACCCATGAATGGTGGCACGATTCGGAGCATGGGCCCATGCTGAGAGCCCGCCCTCACCGTGGCAAGCTCCTTGTGCCACATCCGCCCCCACCACTTGAAAAGAATGACAGTAAGAATCTTCCAGATTTCATCAGTTAGACCCAGATGGCAACATTTTAGTGCGAATGCACTGGGGGCATCCATTCTACCCTATGACACTGAACTAGATAAGCCACTGGAAAACGGATGAATGACTTAAGTGAACATCAAGTCTGCATAAGTTTCACTTTCATTTTGTTGCCATTGTCAGACTGGCATATCTACATTTCATTCTTAATGATTTTCTCTAAACAGCCTGAGAGAAACTAGAGAAGCAGGAAAGCAGTGATGACATACTGTCTCTGACACTCATCATGACCCCAAGCAGCATCTGAGCATGGAACAATCAGTTAGACTGCTATTCATGGTGCTTGGAAAGATTCTTGCCAACAGCAATCGAAGCTATTGAAGGAGATCTTGAACCTTTGACTCCATTGGAATGTGAAAACTTAAAACATTTGAACCACTTTCAGCTGAAAGAACTAATATGTTCTCCAACTTATTGCGTGTCAGCACTTGGCTCTCCATAACCTGCAGATCTAAACTGAAAATTTCAACTTCTCTGGTGATAAAAAAAAATCCCCTGGGAACTCCACCCCACCCAATCAGACCCAGCTCAAAAGTGCAAACTCACAATTTTTTGTTCTGCTTCAGAGGCACTGAAGCGGCCAGACACCAAAAATCGTGAACGCTGAACTGCCGAGTTCCTGTTAGATGAACATTCAGCCATCTAGCACCGCGGTGACACAAGGCAGTGCAGCATATCACTGCAGTCCGTTACCCAAGGGCTCGGATCAACCTTTCGACTAGAAGGATAATGACCCAATTCATGTGTCAATAATTACAATGACATGCATCAGCTGCCTGACATGACACAGTTGGCACTGCTCATCTTCCTCCTTTTCACTCAGCCAGCATTGATAGGTAAATTCAGGATAGTACCACTCACCACGGATTTTGAAGCCTCATTTAGCGCCAGCATTGATTGGTAAATTCAGGATACTACCGTTCACCACGCGCTGTGAAGCGTCATCATTTAGCGCCAGCATTGATTGGTAAATTGTTGATGAAGAACCATCCGTTCTTCACCAAGTGGTTCATTTACATGGAAAGTTCTCAAACATCACAAATGAGATCGAAGTACCAATCATCCGTCTTCACTTCAATGCAAGTGTTAGGTTCCTGTTGACGCACTCATGTGACTAGTTACTGGATCCACAAGGTCAGACAGTGAACGGATACGCCGTTTGTTAAATCAGGTGCCTGCTGATCTTCTGTTGAGGAACCCGAAGAACATTAAGAGTTCAGCTCCCTGTACTCTGACACATAACAGCCCTGAATGGAAAATTACGAATTTAATAAATCAGCAAATATGAATTCACTCTTGTTTGCTCAGTGATGTGCTTTGCTGCATGAGCTAATGGAAAAAAAAACCCTCTGAAAAAACGATCATGTTCCCAAGCTGCTCTTGAGACATTGGGCAGCTGCTTCACATATTTGACATTTCAGATTTCTTTTGGGGCCACACCTAAAGGAAATTATTGTTCACATTAACTTGTAAGAAACAGGAAAATTTTGGCAGAGATTTTCCAGCAGAGAGACACAGATAGCGATCGCAAAACTACACTTGCGTAGTCTTCCGAAAAGCCCTTTGGAGGAACTCCAGATAAGCTGTAGCAGGAAATTCTTGAGGACTTTTGGGTCACTGTACCCCACTTCTGGCATACAAAGAAACATGAGTCCACTCATCATCCGGGTTTTTCCATTGACATTTATCTTCATCTATTCTGGGAGAAACTCTCCCAGAACGTCATCAGAACAGACGTTAGAGCCTGTGGTAAGACCCAGGCCCAGACCCTGCCAGCAGAAACGCCAGGGCCATGGAAGACCCTCTGCTACCACTTTTCCACTGACATGATGCCGGTGCCTGGCTAGAGCTGGAACTGAACCTTCTACGAACCAGTCTGCATTTCCATCACCTTCAGGGCCAAATTCTATATGACAACGTAGCAACTACATCAAGTTAGAATTCCGTACAACACATGGACAAGCCTCAATTCACCTTGCCAAACCGGCACTTAGTTATGTAATTATTCATTTAGGGTACTGGAGTATTTGTTCCACAATTTCAACATTCTTTAAATTACATATGGCGTACAAATGGCTTAAAATATTTAAGCGAAAACAAGTGACTATCAGATCAGAATCAGGTAATATTTAAGGCTGTTTTATCAGTATGTGAGATGAAAAGTGGTACCAAGCCATCCTAATCCAAAGACAATTCCGTATCTTTACCCAGTTCAATTTCAGTAACAGCTGAAATTCAGATCAAACTTTAATGTTTAAAAGACCGTGTTGCTAGGAGTGTTTGCTAACAGAGACCTACAAGTGTTCGTGCTCTTCGTCCTGCCCCTCAGCACTTTATCTCAAGGATTCCTGGTTCCAGACCAGGAAGTCTTGGGTGCTGCTTCTCAAACCCATTATTTGGCTCAGGCAACAGTTCCTTTTCAGTAGAAACGTGGAGCCGGTTTGGGAACTGGCGCGGCCCCATGTCTCTAGAAAAGTGACTTGCCATATAACCCTGTGAAAGGGCCCCTGTCCTCAGCACCTGGAGTAGGATACCACCTACACATCGGACGCCCGCCATCTGGGCTTTTACCAGCTGGAGTTCATGCCCAGCTTCCCTCCCTATGGCGTCGTAAGCACCTTAGGGAATCCCAGGAAACAAGCACCTCATGAGCGCCATGCAAGTTCCTCCTTCACTGGTTTCACAAGCAGCCAGATTTCACAACCTTCCTGCCGATACTGTGTCAGGGGTTGCGTCGATCTCTTGTACCTCACATCCCTTTCACAGGAGCCATGCTGAGAGAAACACTCTTTATATTGCCATCTATTTTTGGCTAGCGAAGATACGGAGGTGATGTCAGGATCACATGGCAAAGAGAAAGCAAAGCAGATACTGGGCCCTTGAGGATATTGTGGCAGCCCACCAGTCCTTCATGGCTCCACTATGACTAAAGTGCAGAATGCCAATCAGAGTTCGATGTTCTCAACAATTCTCTGATTGAACACGTGCCCTGGAAAAACAAGCTGAGGCAAACATGAAAGTTTGACTTGAGGACAGCCTTGCTCACATTAATGAGCTCCTCACATGGCTCATGGAAAACTGACATTTTTATTGGGGTCTTATTTGCAAGCCCTCCCTCAGGGACTATATAGTGGGGGTTCTGCTAGCCACGATCTTCAGCTGCTTGACCAGCAGCCTCGTCTCCCTCAGACCAGATGAGGTTCGGCTTTACTCTGCTGAACCTGGTCATCACCAGCACTGGACATCGCAACAAATTTATTGAATCTTTCTGTGAATCAAACTTTTGCCATCCCCTTTTCAAAATTGACTGGAGGTCACTCACCATCTTACTGGATAACATCCTGCACATTCCCATATGGCCAGTAGGAGGTGCTCATAAGGCAGAAACTCCACTGGACTAATGATTCATCCTAAAAGGCATTTTGACGTTCCCGCATACAAAACTGGTAAATCACACAGCATCAGTCTTCACTGCTTTCTATGGCACTCGGCGCTCACCAGAAGTACATCTGATCGTATCCGTAACAGGTTCAGCTCAAAGAGTCCAGAACAAAGTTAGAACAGATACCATCCCAATAAAGCTGTAGTGTTGGACCAGGCAATGAATACAATAAATAAATACTGTCTGTCTGTCTGTGTTGGGGGGGGGGGGCAGACAGGCAAACGACTTACCAGAAGAGTCTCTGCCATGTGGTTGCTGTGATGGAGCAACCGATGAGATGGGAAGGGGGGGAGGGGGCTTGTGACTGGATGTGTGACCCATGCAGCTGTGACGAAGCCAAGGAATTAGCCACACCCAGGCTAGCTGGCAGGCAGCTCAGACCCCCAGTCCAAATAAGGCTGTCCCACCCAGCCAAGTTCATTGCTGTGACACAGAGGCTGATTAGTGTACATTCACTGCTCTTCTTTATTAGGTAAAGACCGAACAAAACAGGGAGACTTACAGGAGATCAAGCAATACAACAGGTGGAAAGTGTGTGACTCAGTGTTACTTCTAGCTAGACAAACATTCTCAAACATACATTCAGTGTCCCGCATAAGCAGAACAAACAGAAGTTTTAAAAAAAAAAAAAAAAAAAAAAAACCACAACCTTGACCTACTCCAGTCTGCGGTGGACACACATTCCATTATAAAGTTGATATGGAGTATTTATTAACTGGGCCTTTTAAATGTCTTATCAGGATTATTCATTTGACAGATCAACCGTCCATCTGATCTTACCTACGAGTCGCTGGAGTTGGGAACCTCACACCTCCTGTAAAATTTCTATGATGCTGCCAAGTAGAATGCACAACAAACCCAGGGCCTCAGTTTGTTTTGACTGGCGTTGGAGCTGGAGTTGTTAATCACACTGCTCAGTGTGGGCATCACAGATGAGCTAAAATTCAGGGGTTGGTGGGCCTTGGGTGTGCTGCTTTACAATAACTGCCAAGTAAGAGTCAACATGGACCCCGATGGGCAAATGGAAACGTTACAGAACGTTATTGTTAAAAGGCAGGAAAGGGGCAGAATCTCAGCAGATGTTTCCTGAGCAGAAGCCAGTGTCACAGCCGCCCAGGCTAGACTAATCAAGCGCCAACCACAGATCTGCAGACATGCTTAATGCAAAGCAGCCACACGGATCAAGCAAATAAGTTTAGGGGGGGTGGGGGCAGGGAGTCAGAGAGGAAGGGGTTCTCATAAAGCCAGCAGGAGCAACTTCAGAACAGATCAGGGCGTATGATGTCATCAGTAGACGAATTAATATTCGACCCTGGTTATCCTTACATTAACCGTAGAATAAAATCCAAAATACAAAGTAAATAAAACCTCAGAAGCCCTGGAGCATTTCGGCATGTAAACACTTTACATACGTCCTGATTTAAACTATTTTTTTCTGCAAACACAATTTTCATAGGTCGCTGCCTTTAATCTTTAACATGATGCGTAGGAGTGTGTCCGTGCACTTGTCCAGCCGGTGCCAGTCCGTTGGGGCGCCCATCTACCCACTGGGCCCCTTAGCTCAGTAGCTCCAGGTATGTAACAGGCACCTTCCCCTTCTGGTTGCCCTTCTCTCCCATGAGCCAGTCGGGGTCCATGCCAGGGACGGTGTACACAGTGATGAACTGGAAAGGGGAGCAGAGGTCGTGTCTCTCTCACACACGCACGCACGCACGCACGCACGCACGCACGCACGCACCTGGCCCCTCACCTCATCCGCCAGCAGGGACAGCTCACTGGCATCCGCCGCGTCGTAGTCGTACAGCACCCTGGCTTTGCGTGTGCCAGTGGCGGGTACCCGCACATCCTCCAACTTCAGCGCATCCACCGTGGCACCCGGGGAGCCCGCCATGGAGGGGGGGCTGCCGGGAGACCCCATGGAGGTGGGGGGGTTCAGGGCAAACATGTTGGGGAACCTGGGTGAAAAGGACGGAGGGCAGGGTGCGGCTCAAATTTGGGTCACATTCACACGCCTCTCCAATCAAATGCATGCAAACCAAGCAGATTCGGGTTCTAACTTATGCAAAGGCACTTACACGTCTCTCTCAGAACTGGGAGCAGATGGGATGGGTGGGATTGGGGGGGGAAGAAGAGCAAGAGATCAGTCTAGGAAATATGGGACAAACAGCAGTGTAAGCTGACCCACTGAGGGATCTTAAGTCCGACAGCTTCACCTATCAGCAGCAGGCAGACCTCCACCCATGGGGGAGTGCGTGTGTTTGGGGGGAGGCCTTCCTCACCTGCCCAGCTCCTTCCGCAGGTCCTGCATGAACCGGTGACACTGCGCATAGTAGATGACCTGGGCTTCCACAAACTCATGCAGGCAACGCAGGTGGTTCACCTGCATGAGCAGAGATGCAACAGCGTGAGAACCTCCACAAGGCCGGAGCCGCCTCCTCGTCCGGGTGCCCCGTCATCCTCGCCTTCCTCACTGGACATCCACCTCTAGCTCCTGCTCCTTTACCAAGCAGTCTGTATATTTGTGATTTTACTGCCGGGTCACCAGCAGCGGTGCAGATTGGGGGCTGACGCTGAATGCACGGCAATGTGAGTATCACACGCGACTGCAGCACGAAGTGCGGTGTTTACTGTTTTATCGGACTTCACCGCATGGGCATGCCCGCATTGTGGAAGTGCACACGCATGACTCACGTGTGTACTGCTGATGCCCTCCAGCAGTAGCCTTGCGACCTCCTTCTGCCGGTCAAACTCTACCTGAGCCACACGCAGCTCATGTTTTGCCTGCAGGGGGCAGCAGAGAGGAGGGGACGGGCAGACGCAAACACATAGCAAGTCAAAAAGGTGTACAACATTTCAGAAATGCAAATACACATTAGAGAGCTATCACAAATCCGCTGCGGAAAGATTCCAGAAGGAATTATCACAGATTGATTCCATTTGCGATATATGGCTGCTAAGATGGGATTTCAGTGGTTGCCATGACAAACAGCAAGCCAGGGGGGAACAGGAAATGGGAATGGCGGTGTCCAATCAAATTATGCCCAGACGCACACACCCCATTAGTTACTGCGATTAAGTATGATATAAAAATGTTTTCATTCAATTCATGTATATTATTTTTTCAAGTGCCTACCAAGTAGTTAGGACATAAATACTTAAGTTATGAACAACTTAAACTTTGCGATTACTCAGACACTAAAGGCCATCATCCATCTGAAAGCTGAGGGCCTCTGCTGCCCCCTTGTGGCAGATTGCCATAATGCATGGTCCTCTGTGGCAGTGCTGAGTAAAAACAGAAATTGTGTGGTGTACAGAGAAAAAGTCATATTTAATTTGCAGAGGTTGCAATAACTTCCCTTTTCTCAGAAAGGAATTTGACCCATGGTATCCAAACGATACAACTGTACTTGCATGTGTTTCTGTCTCCCAGAATTCAGCAGTGATGCCTCAATATTCGACCTCTCGCACCCATTCCACACATTTGACTGAATATCTTTGACACATGGCTATGCAAGTCTGAGCCACACCCGCCCATCCCAACAAAAATACTACCCACTGCTTCCAGGGTAAACTACCACGATGGACACAGGCAAAGATGACTGAAAACGGGAAATCGTTCCAACGTTCATCGTCCTGACACGAAGAATCCCGGAGTGGGTAGGGGAAAAGGCAGGACGGCGTGTGTCGAGACAGGATACTCACTTTGTCTACCTCTTCATTCCAGAGCTGGAAATCGGCATGGTAACAAAAAAAAAAAAAACGGCAGGTGAGAGAGACAATAAGGGCAGCGATGCGATGACATCACAACGGAAACAGCTGCCTCTGCCACTTCCTGTATGACCGGCTCACCTTGGTATTGTTAAGAGGAGCAAATAAATACTTCAAGATAAGATTTGCATTACTCTAACTGGGCTCACAGACACACAGGCACTTCTATGTGGTTGGTGCTTGATTAGTCTGGAGATGAGAGGCACAGACAGCGTTGGAACTTACAGCAGAACCCGACCTGACACCAAGCCACTCGTCAGCCACTCATTTCAGAAAGAGCCAAAGTTAGCAGGGGTGACGTACACACACACACACACACACACACACACACACACACACACACACACACACACACACACACACACACACACACACAAAAACACGCGAGCTGACATGCAGGGGCACCGGACAACAAAGCAGGAACAGGAACAACAACAACAACAACAACAACAACAACAACAACAACAACAACACCACCACCACCACCACCACCACCACCACACTGACTTTTGTGTGGCGGGAGAACAAACAGGTACCGTCATCCAACAGCCCGGGGCAGACTGTGGATGGGATTCAGGGGCGGCATGTATGGGGAACAGTGGGAGGAGATCGCCCTCGAACCCGGCCACCATGATACCAGCAGGCAGAACACCGACAACATGGCGGGGGGGGGGGGGGCCGGGGGGGCCTACGACCCAGCAAGTCACCAAGCCCTAGTGGTCTACCACATAAATGTCCCTTTGCAGGACTGGACAGCTGCATCTCTCTCTCTGTCTGCTTACCACATCAAACATGGAGCCAGTGGGGCTCGGCGTGACAGATATTTGTGTAGGTGGGGGGGGCGGGAACCTGCCAGTATGGGTGGAGCCAATCAAAGGAGGTGTGAAGGGGTGGGGCAGGGAAAAAAATACAGTTAAATGTCAAGAAGATGGAGCAGGAGGTCAAAAGGTCAGGTGGCTCAGAGTCTGGTTTGGTGCCCAATACCCTACAGACACTCCACAGATTAATGAACCCCTATAATAACCAGCGGCTCTCAGACACACGGTGTTGAAGTTACACAGACGTGCAAACAACGCTGTCAGGCGACGGCGAAACACCAACACCATGGCAATGTCGCTTCAGCGCACGCATGACCTCCAGGCCTAATAAACTAATTAGGACCAGCTGGAGTGAAAAAGACCACATGCACAGCAAGCCCCCCGGGGACCAGCGAGAGATGCAGAGAGCCAATGGTTTCATAACTGGGGGGGGGAGCCAAGATCTGTAATCACCCCCCCCTTAAAAGGCATGGACAGGGGGGTACACAGCAAAGGTGATAAAAGCAGCAAGGCAACAGCAGGAAAGACTGGATGTTCGAGCATCCGTGCGTGTTGGTCCTTACCGCAGCCGCACTGGCAGACAGAACGTAATTACGAGGTCGAGTCTCCTGAAAATCAGGCATGGCCTAAGGGCAGAGATGGTAACAGTGTCTTACGCAAAGGCAGATGGAGACCGGGTCCACACACAATGGCCAACAGAAAGTGACAACACAATGCGACAGAGAGAGCTAGATGCATAGTCACCTTGAGACCTACTCGAGCCCAACTCCTCACCTGATCCTCGGTTCCCCGTGCCGCTTTGGCACTGCCGTTTAGCCCAGTAAGAGCGCAGCAGACCTTAGCCGTGTGGAACATGGTACAAGTTTATGCTCATGCCACGACACACGAGATCCTCGCCCACCTCCTGTGGCACGTCACGGGCTAAGGACAAACACGTGCCCTCACAGGATGGGGTCTACCAACGCCTGGCCCTCACCTGTCAAGCGAGGTGAACTGGCGCAGCATAGGATTAATGCCACCATCAGCTGACATCTCTGCAGCGGACCGGGACTAAAGTCGTACACAAGCCTTCAGGGTGAGCCGGAGAGATTGTAATTTACAACATACAGATACCACTGGTGCAGGTCTGTCAACTGGTGGTCTGTCACAGCCACCAGAAAGAGCAAACCGGGTAAGGAGACGACTGGGAAAGAGAGGATGAGGGTCTACAGCCTGTGGCACTGGCTGCAGGACACCAGATCCACCTCCAGGGTGCCTGCAGCAGGTTCTGGATCTTTATGGCAGAATCAGCGATGAGAGCACAGATGTGTGGATTGTTGAGGAGTTTCGAGACTCCAGACCCAATGCTGCAGGATCGGTATTTAGCTGCTCTTTCTTATTCAAGACTGATCAAGGACCAGTGGAGAATGTCCTCTCAGTATTACACAGGTCACAGCTAAGAGAGAACACAGCTCACATTTACATGCAAACAAAACACCCACCTCCCGTTCCCCATGTGGATTCATAAATCAGTTCATCAAAATCACTTCAAAAACATACTGCCCCCCCCACCCCGACCCTTCTGTAGACCAACACATTGCATTCCCACACACACACCATGCAGTGGAGCAAGTGAAGCTCATTGGTCATCAACACTGGGGAGAGTTCACATATTTTAAGTCACAGGATTCCCCTCCATTTAAAGCGGTACATATCATTCAGCCACAGTATATGTGGGAATAGACCATTTATCCAGGGAGGGGTGTGCAAGTTTACCTTGCCAAGTTGTAGTAGGGGGATGCTGCTTTGAAAATGGAATTAAATCAATAGTTTGTCAAAGTTGTTGTGCGGCTGATGGACGCCTCATCTGGAGGTAGCTCAGGGAAAGTGCTTACTACCAGTTTCCATGGACAGACAAAAAGCCCTTTTGCATCTCTGAGTCTTCACTTGGCTCTTTACCAGCAATGTGCTGAAGGTCAGGTTTAACAGAGGCCCACGCTACAACCGGCAGCTTCACCCTAGAGCATACCTCCCAGGGGTACTAGAGCTCTGAGGGGATTAGTGAGGGAAGCGGTCAAATCTGACCTTATATCATCACAAACCGGGGGGAGGTATGGTATGAGAACATTCCAAAATGAAAACGTTTGCATCTTTAGTCAGGGATGGAGGACATCAGTACGACTTTGACGTAAACAAAGTATGACATAAGCCCTACCAACATTGACCACACGGTGTCCTCTGGGAACACGGGAGGAGGGGTCAAATGCTGTAATTAGTCACATCACAACAGAAAGACAATCCTCTGAGCAGGGAGCTGCCCGGTCATGGTGGACAAAAGCCAGAGGGTTCTAGAGCTTCTGTGAAATTCTAGAACATTCCAGTAGCTTCTCCGCGGCACCGTTCCGAACCGGACTGCATGCTTATTCCTGAAGGTTCCGATTGAACTACTTTTTGGTGGGAGGAGAGCGGACGTCACCGACCATTCAGAGGCAGGTGTGATGAGAAACAAAAAACAGGAACAGCAAACACAGCCAGGCAACGAAGGAGCTGATACTCACTTCTCCCTCACACTGTGCGGGTTGCGGCAGAAAGAGACGTTAGTGCGGATCCTGGTCAGGCTAGGGGGAGGGGGGCAGGAGGGTTCGAGAGCCCGGCAGGACTGGACGTCTAGCCTTTACATGTCACTTAACCTTGACTAACTGCCAGCTAGTCTGCGCAACATAAACTTCCTGCTTTGCCCCACTCACCACCGTGTCAGTGGAACTGAAGGCAACACCTCTCACTCGTGGATCTTAAAATGTTTTATAACAGCTGGATATGGAAAAAATGAACATGCAAACAAGGAGAGCTACCATCTAGACAAAATATTGACTCCTGTGTAAAATGTCACTAGAAGTGGTGTTGCATGTGGGCCTTAAAGGTGCAGCACTGTTTACCCACTAAATCACTCCTTATACTATGACTGTCCACCTAAATTCGGCTCGCACTTAAAGCCGGCAGAGTACTGGGGGGGGGGGGGGGGGGGGGAAACAAGGTTGGGGGAGAGCTCACCGTGAGCATATGTGCAGGGCAGAAGGAAACTGGGGGGAGGGCTGGCAGAGGATGGTGATGAATAGGAAGAGAGGCTCACCGCGGCTTTGGCCTCGGCCGACTTGGCCTTCTTTAAGCGGGCTTTGCAGGCGTCGAGGTCCAGGCGCCGGTTCTCCAAGAGGCGGCGCTCTTTCTGCGTAGGAATAGAGCACAGTGTGAAAGCACCTCCCACCTGCAAACATGGTTCGAACCTCGATCCAACTTTCTGTCCTGGTCTCGGTACTACCACAGAACCGCAATCACACAATGGTCAGATATCCGAAAATACAGAGACACTCCAACGAAGGACGGGACACCCCCCACACTCACGGAGATCGTCCTCCAGTCACCCTCCAGGAAGTTGCGGAGCGGGGTGAGGAAGGTAAGGCTGGAGGTCTGTATGAACTCGCGCTCGGCCGCCCCCAGCCTCCTCTGGTACTCCCCCACCTTCATCAGCGTGCTTCCTGTTTGGGAGAACGGACAACAATCAGAACTTCAAAGCAAGTCTTCTGGAAATCGATTTACGGGGCACTTCAGGTCAGACACCTTTCGGAAAGGTATGACATCGCGACACCACCCTGGGACTCGCAAAACAACACCCTTTACCACATCACAGACTGCTGCACTACAGACGCCAACCAAGCCGGAAAAGCCAAAGCCATGCAACAGCTGTCTATCAAATCCTTACAAAACGGATTCCCACAGAGGCACAGGGGTCACCCAAAACCAGCCCGGTGGACAGCAGGAGCTTCGAAAAATCAGATTCCAACTGAGAGCTCGAGAGAGAATCGTCTCACCAGCTGCAGGGGAGTCACAAACCAATCACAGGAAGATGGGTTAAATCTGCCAATCACCTCCAGTCAACAAAACCTCTCCCACCAATGGGAGGGAAACACAGCTTGGGAAAGCACCGGAAGAGCGACTACAGGTGTCCAAATGCCAGCCCGTTGAGTCCGAATCACCTTCAGCTCACACTGGGAGACTCAGGAGGTGTTGGCCACTGATTTCTGACACCAAGACCAAAATGCCAAGCTCATTTTCCCAGAATTCTGAGTTTGGTCTCTACAGCCTAAGTGACCATGAAGATTGAAGAGATCGGACTTGCTCACAGCCAGTGTGATCTGAGTGTGATCTGAAGTGACATACAGCCTCCATCCAATCCCATCACATAGATGGGAATTTTAATTCGTTTGCTTAATCTGCGCTCATTATTCAGCATGACCCACATAACTCAGGTCTAAGATAGAACACTTTACCACTTGTACAACTCATTTTGCTTTACAGGGATAATCAAGATTATAAACCTCACTTAAGGGTCAACAGCAGATTCCACCTGGATCCTCGACCAGCAATATTTCAGCTGGATCCAGCTTTTCAAACAGGTTTCCCCGAGTCGTCAAACTCAGGGCATTGACTCTGCACGTGGTGGTGGTGGCTGTCCTTCAGCCAAACTTTGATGTTACCAGGCTGTAAAATTCAAGGTGCTCCTCTTTATCCGCCCCACCCCAGGCCTGGTTTTAAGAAAGCATATGGCCATGTCCCTGGCTTAGTTCTGTCAGTATAACTGCCCACAGTTTAATACAGCAACCCATAAACAGCCAAATCCAATATGGCCTCAGATGCATGTGCATATTTATGTCAGAAGTTCTTATGGAATTAAAGCACCTGAAACGGGAGACCAACACATCCAGTCTTAAAATATACTATCAAATTATTTATGGAATGGTAATTAATTATACATTACACAAAATGTATCCAATTCTAAAAAAAGGCAAAACATTAGATGCCTAAGGGGTCACAGATCTATATAAGAGTGCATCTTCTGTATTGCTGAAGGAGACCCATTACACATGTGGCCCCCCCACAGGGCCTTGTGGTTCCGGGCGATTGTTTGGTTCCTTATCTCCGAGTCAGAAACGCATTCAGGTCAAAAAGGTAGGCATTAAAATGTGTCTTTGGACCTCGAAGGAACATCAAGTGGTTTAGAACAAAGACAGGCACAAGGCTTCCCTTGCCAACACACAAGGGGGTTTCCGCTCTGAGGAGTGCGCATTCAGGCATCTAAATTAACCATGCCATCCATGGGGGGGGGTGTTTATAAAAACAGCCACATTTTCAAAGTGTGGTACAACTCTGTCCACGGCAAGTTCCGGTCCCTCCGAAGCTTCTGCAAAAGAAACATCGAGCTTTACAGCTTTAGAAACAGAATGTGAACGTTCATCCACAGTCGACATTCACGATTCTGTACTACCGACTAAAACGCAGCAGTATCGAAGGGGGAGGAGCCCAAAGCCACTCACAAAACAGCACAGGATCCTCCTGAATGGCGATAAGAGAAGCAGGGGTGGGGGCACTTTGGAGACCCCGTTCCCGCCCTCACTCACCGTACGGGGTGCTTGGCCCGAAGTCTCTGGCCGCGTCCTGCATGTACTGGCCCAGCAACTCCCCATTGGTGGTCCGCACCGGGACCTTCCTGTCAAGCTTCTCATAGAGAAACTCTTCGATCCGGGCACCTGAGGAGGAGGGAGGAGTGGGTTTACAGTCAGTCTGATACAAGTAAACACACCAAGACCCACACAAGGCTAGACCTGGCAAGAGCTGCTGACCATTCTCTAAAGGGTGCAGGGTCTGTACCAGCCAGCACTGGCTACCGATCGCTATAGAAACAGGACACAAAGGGTCAGACAGGCCATTCATAGGATTTAAAGCCCCCAGGATGGGGAGGAGTGGCCCAGCGAAAGCTTACATGAACAAAGCAAGCAAAAGCCTGAAGTTACTGTTCTTCTGCCCATCTGTCAGCCCTACAGGACAACACTCCCAGCAGCCAGCCATGACTCGTGGGCAAAAAAAAAAAATCAGGTGAACAGGCCAGAACACGGATTCAGAGTCGGGTTTAGGCAGAACACACGGGGCCACGAGCTTCGGAGGTGCTAGACACCTCAGTTAGCCTCACTGGACCAGAAGGAGAGGCCAGGGAGCTACGGAGGTGCACAATACATCGATTAGCCTCGACGCTTCTGGTCCAGCGACGCTTCGAGAACGACCTGCGTAGCAGAGTGCAGGTGAGATCTGAACCCACGTTTCCTCACTGGGGATGGAAAACCAGAGGCAATGGCACGGCAACCAATCATGCGTGGGCAAAGCACGCTTAGAGTCGCCATCGTTGCGTCTGGGAAATGACACAACCAGCGCTGTAAATACAGCCTGACTCAACACTTACACTGAACCCTGGCATCTGACACAGCCACAGCAATCCAAGACTCTACTCCTAATCACGTGACCCGCAATAAACGCAACGGGGGGGGGGGCTGTAAAATAGACTAAACTGAATTCCGGATCTTGTGTCTTCATCTCCAGGAGCTTCTGTTCCCACATCGTCACAACACACATCAAAAACCTCTTAAACTTGTCAGGTGAGGAAGCTGCTCTCAATGTTTAGATTCCATATTACTATCAACTGGCAACAAAAATGTCCTGCTGTGACTAACACTGAACAAACAGCGGTGACCCTATCAATAAAAGCTTGAGTCAAGGAGGAAGAGGGAAAAGAAAAAAAAAGTATGGCAGACTCCAGAGGGAAGGAAAGGAAAAGGAGGAGAGTACAGCAGGAAGGCTGGGGTACACCCTGGACGGGATGCCAGTCCATTACAAGGCGCTGCTGCACGCACGCACGCACGCACGCACGCACGCACGCACGCGGCAATTTAGAGAAGCCAATTAGCCTAACTACATGTTTCTGGACTGCGGGAGGAAACCGGAGTACCACTGTGACACGGGAAGAACATGCAAACTCCACACACGGAATGGAGGCAGGGACAGAAAGTTACAGAAGAACAATTTTAAACAACAGAAAAATAAATAAAAAAAAATGGATTATCACACAGCAAGCTTATGGAAACAGCCAAACTTAAAAATTGCCTCTGGTGGAAGATTTTTTTTTAAAATCTGTATTATGTAAATTATGTAGCAAATACAAGGCATAGATCCATGGATGTCAGCGATTAATGCCAGACCTACACCTTTCATTATGACATACAAGTATACACGTTACCCAGCGTTCATAACACCAGGTGCAGTGGATCTCAAGACTTGACTGAGCATCGCCAACAAGCTCTTAATGTTTGGTCCAACCTCTTAAATATTCATGACTACGGTGAGCCAGAGGTCCAACAGATGAACCCCTGAAGAGGTGCCTCACAGGTAAGTTGACCCTCTGTTATTGCCCTGGGTGTTGTTGCCATGGGATGATGTCACGGAATACAGTGTCAAAGAGAGTGACGTAGAAGTGGGTGATCGGGGGCATTTTAACCACAGTCCCCAAAAGCAGCATGCAGAGACGGGTGGAGGGGCTATCGATCCATTCTGACAGGTAAGGAACCTGTGCCACAGCCCCACCCCATGACCCACAGGTGACAGACTTTCAGTTTTATTCACAAAAGCAGACATGCAGCTCCACTCACTGGAAATTGTTGTTAAACAGCTGGGCCCAAATGCTAACCTCCCAGTAGGGAATATTAGCCAGTCTACAGCCCCCCCTCCCCCCCAAAAAGAATAATTACTATATATAGACCAGAACTAAAAAATGGTGCTTCGTTCTTTCCCATGGGAAAACTGAGTACATGTATTTACAGGTCAGATTAAATTTTGGGGGGGGGGGGGGGGGGGGGTGGGGGGGGGGGGGGGTGGGGGGGGGAGACGGCCCCGGGGGGGGAGGACTTGCCCCGG
>JAACJT020001577.1:8123-22738 GCA_009936485.2 Gymnarchus niloticus | reverse complement strand
GCCTTTTTTAACGGGGCAAATTAATGTTGGGGGGGGGGGGGGGGGGGGGGTTGAGTCAGAGCACAGGGTTGGGCAGTAACCAGCACCCCTGGGTTAAGGCTCTTGCCCGAGGGTCCAATGCTGATATGATCACTGATCATGGGATTGGAACCCACAACCTACTGGGCACAGGCACAGATCATAACCCGATTATTCATCTCCCCCCCCCCCCCACAAAAAAAAAACCCCTTAAAGCTAGAAATAACAGCGGTGTCGCTCACAGGGCCCCTCGCACCCCGCCCTGCATCCAGCCGGAAAGACCTGAAGGAAGCAGATCACACAGCATCACTACAAGGCAGCTCACGGTGCCAGCTGTTGGAAGAGGATGACCACTTACCCGTGTGATCGACTGTAGCATGGAAGACCAGAAAGCAAAGGTTAGAGTGCCAAACTAAACCAGCTAGCACTCTCACCACAGTTTTGCATCATTAAAACGTCGTCTAGTGCTCAGCTGCCCCTTTTCCACCAACGCGCAATCGGCGCCGGTGCTGGAACCAAGCCTGCTGTTAACCAGCCCGTGTCTCCACCACCTTCAGGGCCGAATCTGACATGACAACGAGGCGACTACGTCTGTGACCTGCTCCAGCGGCAAAAAAATAAATAAATATAGTAGACCGCATCCTCTGTTTCCAAGCATCACACTAAACTTTGACACTATATTTTCACAGAGGCACGTGCCGATCCGATATTTTGCCCAAAAACCCCGGACTAATTGAAAGAAGTTAAAATCTGAAATGATGCACGGGCAAGCCTCCCTTCATGCAGCCAAGCTAGCATTTGGTTTTCTATTTATTCCTTTCAAGGACTGGAACATTTGTTTCACAATTTGAACAGTTTACATTATATGCCATATGTCATTGAGCGGAAACAAAAGACTACCAGATTGGCCTCGGCTGATGTTTAAGGTTGTGTTACTGGTGACAGAGATGAAGTGGTATGGTGCCATCCTAATCTAAAGACAATTCAGCGTCTTTATTCAGAGTTTGTCAGGCCTCTCGGTGCGTTACATCACAGGTTTCCGATTCCAGACCAGAAAATTTTGGGTGCCAGTTCCTGAACAATTTTTCAGCATGGGTACCAAATCCTTTTCAGTGGAAACACACGGAACTGGTTTGGGTACCGGCACAGCACCAGGTCACTGGAAAAGGGGCAAGAGAGACCGAGAATGACACTGGAGAGCGGCTTCACTGGCTCTGCACGTGGGCGTTCTGATTACACGTCGATCACTGAGTTCCACAGACGCACACAAAGCTCTCAGTCCTGGTCCTTCTCCGAAGAGTTAAAAGAGATGCATAAAAAATCCAAATCCACCAATTAAATCCGTCAGGACTGAAGTGATCTAGTGGGTCACAGAGTCAAGCAGTAAGAGGGCTCCAAAAAGACTGGGGAAAACTGGAATGAAACGAAAGGGTCAGCCAACATGAGGTTGGCAGGGATGATCTCTTCATGGCCAGGCCAACTCCCACAGGACTAGCGGCTTACTTGGGTTGGGCTGCAGAAGGATCTCGGTCTGCCGAAAGATCTTCTCTGTCCAGTTCTTGGTGATGTCGCCACGAGCGATCAGGTTCTCCAGGTGGCTGTCCAGCTCAGTCTTCTCAGCCTGGCCCAGCTTCTCCTCGGTGAACTGTGAGGAGTAAGTAGCAGATCACCTCAGAGCCAACGTGGCCACCATCCACCAGGATAGAGACATCATTCACATTACTCCTATTCAGCAAAATTAGTTAATAAAACAGAACACAGCCCAAATATTTTCTTGAGACCTACAGATTGAGGCCACAGCATTGCCAAACATGCATTCCTGTGCCTGGAAAATAGCCTAGCCAGTCACGGAGGGGTGTTCCCTGCACCCAATGGTTAAACCCTGGGAGGAGCCAACCACCCTGTGAGCCCCATGTCTCCAGACTCAGAGAAATGAGAATCATCAGGATGCTTCACCCATAACCAAACTGTTTATCTGAAACATTTCGGTCACGCGACACAATCATTCCTTGCTCTGTACTCGCTTTGTTGACTAAAGCGTAAAATGTCATTACGACGGCTCATCTCGCATCCTGTCCACCTCAGCCCTGTGCCCTATGCTACCTGGGATAGGATCCACACCCGCTACGGCGCTGACCAGGGTAAGGAGCCAGAAGGAGGGACCTGATTAATGTAGAACTATTTTGGAGTGGGGGGACAACAGTTTAAGAGATGCAGCTTAGAGTGCCAAGTGACAGAGGGGAGAAACACCCCCACCCCCTGAAAGCCTACACCCACAGGTCCAGCTCTGCCGTTCTTCCGTATCAAGTTTCGACGGCGCGCTCCCATTTCAAAGCTGCACCGGTGTCCGATTCCACGCTTGAAAAGTGAACGGGAGAAACGCAGAGAAACGGAAACTCTGGATATCGGGTGATGAGCACACTACATGAAACAGTTGTTGAACCATGAGGCCGGCTAATGGACGTGACATCGAGTGTGGGCCTGGACCCCACCTCCTCCCTCAACCCTAAACAAATTACCTCCAAAGAGACACAAGACTGAAGAACCTCAATCAAAGAGCCCCAGTATCCACTAGCCGTGATCTTAGTGGGGCTGACACTAACACTGACCCAGCCTCACCACTAAAATAGCATTACACGGCTCGACATTAACCTCCTCTAGAACCTCTGAGCAGACTAACTTTCTTTTAGATTGAGCAGTGATGTGTAGCTGAACCACCGTTCAGTTATTTCATCCGGCCTTGTTACTACATAGCTAGTCAGAGAACATTAATCAGGATGACAGTCTCGAAGCGAAGGGAACGTAGAAATGTGACTCATGTACAATTTCACGACCTCAACGCATTTGAACTGACGAGGTGCATTGCTGTTGGGTTGGGCTGTGTCAGAATCCCATGGAACATCTCGCCAGACTCTCCTCAAGGGCAGGACTGGTCCCAAGCCTCCAGCACCACCCACACCACCACCCACACTGGAACAACCAAAAGAGAGGTCTCCACCAAGAGAGCCGTAGCAGCACACGCTGATACAATCACGTCCGCCTGGGCATCTCCAGCTAAAACATAACCAGGATGTACTATGACTACCACAACTGGCCCCATTGCTAAATTAGCAGCACTGGTTAGATGGTGCTATGGGATTACGCAGGACAACACCCTCGAAAGTCAGATAACGCTGGGGTGGGAGGCCGAGGGCACCAGCTTCAGGGGCACCATCACTTTGGGTACGTGACATGCGGAGACACCCTGAAGATGTCACGGTGTGCATGGCAGGGATGAGCGACACCTAAAACCAGAGCCGTGTGGGGATGTAAATAATTTAAACGTGCAGCAACCACCCTACGCGGTTTCCAATCCAGCGCAGCCCTAACATGTCACAGCAATGGCCTGGAAGCCCAGAGACTGTTCACTACACTGCACTATGCTAACTTCAGTTTTCGGAGCTACTTACCAACTGATTTTAGTGTCAATGTCAGTCTCACTAGTCAGAATTAACCCTTTAAATAGGAGAATATTTAACAAGGGCGAGACAAACAAAACGAGGAGACAAAACCAGAAGAACCTTGGTTGCTACATGCAATCCTTTAACCCTTTACTATCTGATGCTTTGGGTGTTTCCAAAGCTGTATGGAACACTCGTATCAGTACCCCCCCCACCTTCAAAAGAACGCATCCACAATTTTCCGAGAAACTCGTCACCAAGGCGACCGCTTTCTTTGACATGTAATTGGTCACATGGCACAGGACGAGTATCGAGTGGAGCGAAGTCACACCTGTCGCTGACGAGAAAGAGTTTCAGCATGACCAACAGGACCGGCCACAGTGAACCGCACCTGCCGAGAGCCCCAAGCCCTCAGACCAATCAGCTGTGAGCTCTGTGGAACTCCGAGATGAATAAAACATCAGATGTGAGCGTAATGGAGACAACCTGCACGACCTGTGCTATTTTAGGGAACCTTTGTAGATCTTTGTACCTCCGGGTGCTTCCATTCTGCAATACAAGATCAAAACCCAACTGACTCAAAGCAAGTCATCCCAAAGATCTCGCCCCCCCCCCGATTCACTGCCCTCCATAAGTCGTGTCATGCAAAAACATCAGGACATGGTTGGACTGGCGCCAGGGGTCCACCTGCCCGCCCCGTGCTCCATATCCCCAGAACATTCCTCTGGGATGCCACGTTCCATGGCGGCTGCTGCTATAGAAAGATCGTGCCCAGCAGGAGAGACAAGAGAGAGAGATGAGAGAGAGCACGCTCAGTACATCCCCCGCATGACAGGGAGGCCTGCTGCTGAGACAGCAAAACACGGCAAAGACCAGACAGCAGGCTTACTGAGTTTTCAAGGATTAAGGAAACTCTCTTGCCATCTTTCAGCAAGGTCGACGCTCATCTCAGAATATGGTGAGACGCGAATGGGCATAACATAGTGTAATTTTCATTCTTATGGCCCTGAATGGAGGGAAAAATGGCCAGTTCTGTTTTTAAACTAGCTCACTGTTTAAGCCATGAAGACAGACAACATGCCACCTTGGAGGACTGGAAACACAGGATATCAGGCCGGGGACACCCTGGACAGGATGCCAGCCCATCATGGGGACACACAAAAATCATAAATTAAATCTTTAAGTATACAGCACACATGCCTTATAAATGGTGGCCACCCACACAAACACATGTCTGTCGTAGGCAGAGCCTTGTGCAAACAGTGTGAGGACAGGAGCTGTGCTCCTCACGGAAAGCCATTGCACAATATGGCAAAACCACAGAGAGCAGGGCTTTTGGCAGGGCGGGGCTGCAGGCACATGTCCAACGGGACCAGACACCTTGGCCGCTTCTGTGTTGAACTGCAATTCAGCTACAGTTCTCCACCCTCATTCACGTTGCGTCTCTCTTCTGGGCACTGCAAAGACTGAACACGGGGCTACTGAAAGCGTGGCTCACATGCCGATCGATGACATCTCCCCAATGCCTGCCTGCAAGCCCTCATAAACCAATACCTCAAATCGCTCCACCGCCCCCATGCCTTCCGCCAAAAGATATCACTGACGGAAACTCAGAGAACTTTCAAGTGGCGTCAGATGAGGTGGCACTGTAGAAACAGCTGGGGCAGATTGTCCAGCTGTTAGGCACACAGGGTCGAGGTTTACAGGGGAAACCCACCTACCATCTTTCTCAAGCAGTCCAACGGATTCTACACGTCTGTCGTTTCAGAGAAAGCACAGGAGAAAATGTAGAATCACCATGGCTGCAGGTCCCACTAGGAGTGCCATAATAAGGTCAGGATAAAAGATACTCGCCCATCCCTGAACCTCAAGCAACACCTACGTGTAGAAAGAAACCTTCCACAGCTTACTTAAAATACTGTGACTGTCAAAACAACACGAGTCAGCTTCAGGGAACACAAAGACGACGGGAGACTGCAGTGACAGGACACCCAGCAGCTCTGAGGACAGCTGTCCGCCAGCCTTGGAATGCATTCTCACAAGAATGAAGTATTCAAAAAACCTCTGTGTTTAGGTCCCGGTGCGCAGCAACCTTAGAGTAGGAGTTAACCCCACTCACGAGTAATTTAACATCGTCGCTGCCAGAACAGCAGCTACTTTTAAACACTTTAAATTTCACATAAAGAGACTTTTAAAAAGGCAGCAAAATAAAAGAGGCTGTATGCAGGGGGGCTGCTGTTTAAACAGCCAGGGGCTTCCTAAAGTGGCTCTCGGCTACATGACAGCTACAGTTACACTTAATGAGAGAAAGGAAACAATTAAGGAAAAGGAAACAATGAAACAACAAGAAAGACGGCTAACCGTTAGCCGTTAGCTTTAAGGATGGGCAGAAGCTCACCTGGACGGCGCGGGTGAAGAACACGCCCGCGTTCGAGGCCATCTTCTTAACGTTGAAATCCATGCCGTCAGCGCCGGTGCTCCGCAACATGGGTCAGCCGTCGTCGTCCGCCTCTCCTCTGGCACAGCTTCGCCGGGCGTCCGAGGAGCCGAGCGGCGCTGCGGCTCCGGTGTCGATCCGCGATGTCGGAGCTCGATTATTCAGACTGGCCTTAAAGGAGACGCGCCGCCCTTTAAAAAAAAAAAAAAAAAATGACTCCGCGTTCGGGGAGGAAGGATGGGTTGGGGTTGCGTGCTGTTTTAGGTCGCGATGAGAATTTAGGACTCCATACCCACATTTAACATGAATCAACGCTCAGAGCATTTAGATACTCAGTTCAGCTATGATATTGCAAGCTGTCGTTATTTCAGGTGATGCTCCGGACAGCTTGGCACCAAAAAACGCTAAACTCTGTAATAAATATATACACATGTATACATTTAGCATCTGCAACCTAAATCTGGACAAGAAGTTTTAGAAAATGTTGAAAGGTTTTTTTTTTTTTTTTGGTAAAAGAAACTATGGGATGCCAAATGTTTCATGGCAGATGTCACTGCGATTTAATTGCAAATTTAATGTAAATTGTATTTGGTGAATTCTAGCCGATAAGTGACTCAGTAATAAAAAAATAAGCATTTTTAAAAATTTGCATATTTTACTTTTGTTTGCGTGTGTATGTGTATTAATATTGTATTGCAACATAGGGGCCGCTGCAACATCACTGCACGATTCATCAACGCGGCGAAATGAAACCATTGCTTTTAAAGGAGGAACAAAATTATCTGGCCATTGAAATCATAATATGAAGTACCACCTTCCCTAGGTTCGTATTGCTGTTGTGTCTCTTAAGAACAACTTGCACGTTGCTGACACCTTCCGGTGAAGATGTGTATGACTACTTGTAAAATATTACCAGTTAATCACTTTTTAGACCCTGACATAAAGATTGCAATTAGTTTCATATAATTGCATGGTTAAACACGTTAACAATCCAATTGAGCTCTTCATTAACTTCCCTTTATTGAGGTTGTAAATTGAATGAATTCAAATCAAATTCAATATCTGAGGAATTTATATTAATATTAAAATGTATAAATATTTAAACTTGTGTATGTGAGGGACTCAGTTGCAGAAATTCAGCATAGATGTTTATACGTTTCGATTTAAAAACTTTTGTTATTTGGTAAACAAGCTTATAGTACGGAACCATCAATTTAACCCACTCAGAATGCACTATGTGGTCATGACAGACCTGCACAGCAAAGACGACGTTAAGCGTCAGTCTTTGTCTGAGAACTGTACATCACAGCATTATTAAATCTTTTCACTAATTTAGTCTGGGTCCCGGAGGGCAGTCCTAACACGCACATTAAGCATTGTTACGTGAGGCTAAGTGGTAGGTAGTCCAGACTGAGGTTAGAAATAGAGACTGTTTACGATGGCCGGGTCTGATGACGGCCGTGCGTCACAATCTGAAAGGAGAAGGTTAAATTGTAGGGGACTTATGGAAAGGAGTCAACAACATGCATGACCTTCGAGATTAATAAACCTTCAAGGGTGGTGAGAAATTGAAAATCATTTATCTGAAAAACAAAGAAGATTTAAAAAGAAAAGCTCAAAAATAGAAATATCAATATAAGCATATAAAATACAGATTTGATAATGATCCAAAAATCTCTTTGTGCCCTCTTTTATCATTACAAAAAAACTTAAAGGAATCGAAGTATGAGTACAGAATGTATAAAAACAGAATATATCCGGCCAAAGATCAGCTGACAAAATTCGTCCACAGCAACTTAGTAACTCCGAGCTGAACAGAACTTTTCACTGACTCTCTGACAGTGATTTGCACTCCGCAGATATTCAGCTTTGTGTTCTTGTCTTACATTAGCCTGTTTGGCACTTTCATTATTGTGAACCTCTTTTTCACTCCTTGTCATTTTCTCTCTGGATGTTGCACTGCAGACCTTCTGCTGCTGTATACTTGTATATGGATGGTATGTTAAGAAATCCTAATGACCTCTGCCAACAGGTACCACAATTACCCATCACCCCCCTCCTGCTTCAGCCATCAGCCAAACCTGGGGTCACGTGGGCAGCATAAAGCAACAACAACAAAACAACAAAGACAGGGAAATGGATGCACTTTTAGAAAATCTGTGCGGCATGATGCATTTACGACGCTGTGGGCTTTCACACCCCGACATGAAACGCTTTGCAGTATCGCATGACATATGTCCATATAGTTCAAATTCAGTGTTATTACAATGATATTTATAATATTTTTATTATACAATACCAGAGTGACTTTTTGTTTACTTACAGCTTTATGAAAAACTCTAATGATGAATAATCAGAATAATATATTAAAAGCATAATAATGATAACTTTATATGTTACACTTGTACAAGTAGGCTATTTATAAAATGATTTTTATCTAAATTGTACCTTCATTCCGAGTTTCACCTTAAGAAAACGTTGCCATTCTTGCAACATCAATCTGCTTTTAAGTAGGTTATATTATTGTTGTGTTTTTGGGGCAGCAAAATATAACCAGATCCCTGGGCCTCCTCCTTCTCCTCTGGTCACGTGACTGCATCTCTAGGCCTCCTCCTTCTCCTCTGGTCATGTGACTGCTTCCCCGATCCTGTTCTGGCATCCTTGTGTTACTTGGTGTGATCCTGCACCCACTGGCAGAGCCTCCGTGAATAGGCTAAGGGGCTGGCTGTGGAGAAGGCCTTGCCTGGGTAACGGAGGCTCTTCCAAAGGTATTCGAGCTTCTTCCAGAAGCCATACACAGTGAAGATGTCGATGATGCCCACAAAGTATCGCAGCTCTGACCCATCGATGACATGTACTGGGTTCTTGAAATCGGGCAGCAACCGCCGGTTCTGAGTCTGGAACCCCTGCAGCTGACTTTGAATCTCCTCTAGGGAAATGAGGTTCCCCCCTCCTGTGGCACAGAGGAGGTCTGGTTCCGGGGTCATATTTGACACCAGCAGGGCGGCGCTCTCCTCCACAGCAAGGACAGTGGGGTGATTTGCGTGACTGGGGCCAGAGCCTGGGTTCATTGACCTACAATGACCCCGGACATTGGAAGACAGACATGAAGATAATGTTTGAATCAGCTGCCCATAGACGGGGGCTACTGATTGTGGTCACAGTTTTCAGCCTAAACTAGACCTTTATCTCATGTAAATGCAAACATGACACCGAAATATAATAGAATTGGAAGTGAAGGTGATTCTGAACACGGCATGAGTGGACTGCTGTGGTTTCTAACCCCTGTCTGTCAGTGGTTGAGAACGTACTTCTTGGCGCGCATGATGACCGTGGCGAATGAGTTGGACCGCTCAAGCTCGTCTTGGTGCAGCGGCTGGTAGGCAAGCAGCAGGCTGTAGTCCAGTACGTTCATCCCCAGTAGGAAGGCCGTGTCGATCTCCACCTGCCGAATGAGCCAGGAACGCTGGTGGCCTGCAGACATATGGCACAGTATGCAAACCGCCTGTGTGAGGCCAACCACACACAGGATGCCACTCAGGACGACAGTAACTCAGGACCCTACTGGCTACAAGCCAGTTTAATTCGATAACTTTGGTAGACTGGCTTGAAAAGATACTATGTTTTCAGATCAATTACCATTCAGTCAAAAGATCTAACTCTCCATAATCCTTGTAGTCAAAACAATAATGACAAATAGTCAAAGATCAAATACCATATCGATCCTCAAAATCCTTCTCGCAGTCCTTTATATCTCCATATATGCATCTTGTAGTAGCTGAGAACATGCATGAAAGACATTAAAGTTGTATTTACCGAGACTGATGTGGTTCCCCTCAAAGTTCATGTCCTTCAGAACCACAACGCACTGGCTCTTCTCCAGCCCTGGATCTGTCCACCTGTTCACCTCGCAGCCCTTAATATCGTACCTGCATAAGAGACCCGAAAATGCATGAGTCCCGGCTGACAGGCCACAGTCGTGTGTAGAGCGTGTCAAATGTACCATTGCAGGGCTCTCTGCTCACCTGGCACTGATCCTCTCATCAGGGTAGAACACGCTCTGCATCACGATAAAGTATTTCTGAAACATAAGTAACAAACTTAGCTCCACGGTGAGCAAAAAGACATATGAATGATGTTCATTTAGAGTTTCACTACCTCCTTTTCATGAGGAATTTTAAGTCTGTGGACACCTACAGAAAAAATGAAAAATCATTACTAAATTAGCATTAAGCAAGCCGTAAAGTGATTCTTAGTTGTATCACATTTGTTTAAAATATAGTACATCCTTATTTACATATTACACATCCTTAAACATTAGTTAAAGACGTACAGCTGAAATGTGACATGAGCCATTTTGACATTTTTTGTCTTCTAGAGGTCAGAGGTCATGTCATCAGATTCTCACCCAGGAACCTAACAAGCAATGAGTGTGGGTAGCTCTCCAGGTGGTTCATGTAGGTTCTCAGGTTTGACAAGAGGAACCTGGCTTCCCGTTTGCTCTGTGTCTTTAAGAAGAACCTCTTGTCATTCCTTGGCAAAGGAAGCACAGGAAATGTAGAGAAGGACGACACATTTTTATAAAAGATTAACCCCCCCTCAATATTTTGTTTGGTTAACTGAAAACCATTCGGCTGAATTCTTAACTCTGGATCAGCATCATCCAAAGGGATCGGAAGCAAATGAAACAGGAGGAAAATGAATGAGGCTTCGACATCTATAAAAGTGTCATGGAGCAACCCTCACGTGAGGAAGAAGGTGGCCTTGCTTTTGGAGTTGCTGATGAACTGCAGGTAGTAGCCCCGCGAGGACAGCGACTGTTGGTACTCCCTGTCCGTGATGCCCAAAGAACGACGCAGGTAGGAGAACACGGGTCCGGCAAACGTCTGCATCTGGAAGCCCTTGATGTCCAGCAACACATTAACATTTTATCCTGTTAGCTGACCCTCTTCACAAAGAGCAGCCAGCATGGCCTGCAGGCAGTGCTTTGTTTGAAAAACCCCTACCACATTCATTAATGCCAACACCAAGAGCCGCAGATCTAAGGTACCTGCATCGGTCCCCGCAGAAACCCTTAATTAAGGAGGTCCAGTGTAAGCATGGCATCTAAGGCTCAGGCAAACACTATAATAGCTTCTAATGTTAAACAAAACACTCAGCACTCGTGCTGTCACACAGGTGTGGTCAGACAGTAATATAATGTTGAGGTCTTTCACTCTGAGGAGCGAGGGACAGAGGCAGGGAGAGGAAGACAATGGTTCACGGCCTTCAGCTCTCCAACGTGGAAAGCTCACTGCAAGCCAGTATTAATCCCTGTTCGCCAATAGCCAGAAATAAAGACCACCACAGTGCCCATCTCATTTAGGACCTTCCCCCTGTCCCAACCCTTCACGTGTGATTTTCATCTCCCAAACGTCCCCTGAACTCTGATGGTACCTTGTGTGGTTTAGTGACTTCCATTTTGAAATCTTCTTCAGACAGCTCATTCTAGGACAGAAGAAAAGATCTCCTGGTAAAACATTTTTCATTTTTGAGTTTTTAATATGACTAAATATTTGTAAGAGCTGTCCTTTTGACATAACAGACAAACGACAAGGTAAGAGACCTTTAAATGAAGCAAGATTTTTGATGAACCATTTATGTTCTGCTTGTTAATCTGTGTGTTTACTCATTATACCTGAGATGCTTGTATTAGTGCTTAATTTTCCTTGCTCTGGTCTGTGACCTTGTAATTTGTGTGCTGTGGATGAAAAACAGCTGCTTGTAATAACAAAGTTGGATTTACACACTGTGTCTGGATCAAAGGCTTTGAGAGGGCGCTGTGTGTGTAGGTGTAGTGGTTGTGAGTCAGATGGCCGCACCATCACTAATGTTTGTCTGGCCACCCTGAGGGCCGAGAAGTGTGTGTGTCTTCTCCACACGTGATGGCGTGACCGCCACCACAGGCGTGCAGCGGTAATGCAGCAACCTTCACACTAGCCAAGATAACAGAGAGAGGCACATCATAGGCTGGGTGACACTGGATGGAATCCATGCAGATCGGCCTTCTGAGTGGCCGCCCAGATTGCCATGACAACTTTGGGGGGGGGGCAGGGGTGTTGTCCTCCATCACATGGACTTGAGATGACCTCCTATGACCTCTCCCCATGACAGTACATCTCTATTAAAACGAAACGCCCGTCTTTAAATCCTGGGCAGTGCAGCCAAAGAAAACTTTGATAAAAGGACGCTGGGAGACACCCTGATCTCCAGGGTGGGGGTTCGAGTCCTGCCCCTTCTGTGGAATTAGCATGGTCTTTCTGCAAATGCATGGGTAATCTCTAGTTAATCAGGTTTCCTACTGCAGGCAAAAAGCATGCGATTAACTGTACTGGTCTCTCTAAAATTACCCATAATATTTGAGTGTTTATGTGACCTAGGCTCACAACGGCCATGTACTAGATACACGGTATTGAAGATGGATGGCTGATGTTTATTTTATCAAAATAAAATGTTACTGTTTTATCATTAATAAAATTATTACTATTGTTGTTGACTTTTATTAATAAAATGTTGGTTTAGGCCTTGGTGATCTAGCAGCTGTAAACTCTCACTCCTGTATGTGTGCGTCATCGGAGGGTGCCATCCTCACCAGAGGCAGCCCATCGACGGCGTCCTGCACTGCGGCTGACAGACCCTCCTTCATCATGCCAGTGAGGCCGTAAAACTCGTGCTGGGTGTCAATCTCAAACAGTCCCAGCATCCTCCACCGCTGCCTCAGTCCCCGCCACATGCATCTCTTTGCTGTGCGTGAGCGCGGGTGTCTGTCACTCGCCTCCGTCTACACAAACACACATGCTGTTGTAAACCTCGCCGTTCTATAATTCTGTGACTGTCCATGCCTGCATGCACAATGTGGCCATCATGCAAACAGACAGTCACAGAAATATCAATGGCCTACGTGAGCTGAATTCAGGGGGATTACGTGGCCAGATCGTTGTTAAAACCCTGAGTCGCAGTCAGATGCCCCCAGAATAGGACAGGTCATGTGACAGCCCAGAACACACGCCCAACTGTCTTCAGCCTCCTAAAAAAACAAACCTTAAAATCACGTCACTATCTCTATATTGTGCTTTTGATGTCCGCTTGAGGCTTTAAAAATAGATACATTAATTTGAGAAAAGTGGAGCGAATCTCTGCCTCCGTTTTCCTCTGTGTGGATTGATCACTTCACCACAAACCTCCAGGTTACGAGGGCACAAAGGAGCCCATGACTGTAAATATATTTATACTCCACACCGATCATAATCACAGAGGTCCTTGTAGTAATTAAATTACAGCCACAGCCCAGGAGTTCTTCAACACAGGCTAGTTTCAATTAACTCATTAGTCTAAAATTTCATATAATTTAAAGCCAAATAAAAACAGAAAACATTAACCCAATCTGTTGTGATAGATTCAGTCATTTCCTAGTGGATTCCTCCCAAAAAGTCTACATGTGGACAGTGGAAGTGACTTTTGATTACAGAATACTGCGGATATATATATCATATTATAAAATATGTTGCAAATAGACTGTACGTCGTCTCGTTTCTTTTTTGATACATAATTGTGTACAGTGTTTGTATTTTTTAAAATTTAAAATACGCTTTCTTGTTTTTCTCATGTAATGCCGTGTTATAATTTATTAGAATTTTTCCATGTCGCAAAATGCAGCGAAGGAAAGAAGTCGACTGTTCGAATGAAAGAGATGAAGCCGGCTCTCCACGTACCTCGGTCCGGCTCATGGTTCATGCAGGATCGCAGCCCTGTGCCTTTAGGTTCGAGGGTTACCGGCTCGTGGTTCATGCAGGATCGCAGCCCTGTGCCTTTAGGTTCGAGGGTCAGTGCCGAGTGCGATTTGTCGCTCGATGTCAGCGAAGCGACTCGATTCATTTCGGCCGCCCCCCGCCCCACATGGGGCTCATTCGCCCGTACAGCCCGTCACTGGGCTGAATGGTCAAACGCACTCAGCAGCTTTCGATATGAATGTAGCGAGGCTGACATTCCAAAATCAGAAAGGGCTTTTAGACGCAGAACCTGGACAAAATAATATCAAATGCCGCTGCATCTTCGAGCAGCTCTTATACGCGAAGTGTTGTTATACATGGCTCAAACGACCCATTTATTAAGTTTTTCGTAAGACTTATTTTTAACTAATCGTGAAACGTAAAGCACGCTAAAATACGAAATCTCACAGAACTCGGAAATTCATAACAACATAATTTAACTGACACCATTAAGATCAATCTCCAAAAACGGTTACCTTTTAATTTGCCCTGTTAGTCCACTATTGGTTACTTTAATGCGATTTTTTGAGGATGATAATTATACACATGATATTTGTCTTGTGTAAATTGTTTGAACGAGGTAACACTTCTTACTCTCCGAAAACTTCACATTATTTATCTCTTACACAGAGCAATGAAGCTGCCTGGCTGAAGCAGAACTGTCAAGTTAGAGGAGCATCCAGAACTGTCGGCTCAGAGAGGAACATCCAGAACAGTCAAGTCAGAGAGGAACATCCAGGACAGCCAGGTCAGAGAGGAACATCCAGAACTGTCGGCTCAGAGAGGAGCATCCTGAACTGTCAAGTCAGAGGAACATCCAGAACTGTCGGCTCAGAGAGGAGCATCCAGAACTGTCGGCTCAGAGAGGAACATCCAGAACAGTCAAGTCAGAGAGGAACATCCAGGACAGCC